>SJYC01107400.1:0-87561 GCA_006408675.1 Madoqua kirkii | reverse complement strand
CCAAGGAGCAAGCATCTTTTAATTTCACAGTTGATTTTAACAATGGTTAAGGAAGCATATGCGTTTACCTTAAGACTGTTGACCCCTCCTGAATAGCACTGACCAGTGAATAATAGCTATTTATTAAATGCATTCTATATAAACAAATGAAAGACCTACTAGAATTTTATACATTTTTTTCATATAGGAAAGGAGTGACCAAGAGTGGAAATTTCAGACACTAATGGCAGATGAGGAAACGTTGATTTGTATACTTTAAGAAGAATCTGCTTATTAGAGGTAGCCCCTCTATACTAGCTGAAAATATCTCTTCCTACTGTGACACATGCATGGCTGTACCCATAGCCAAGAATGTATGCACAATCCCATGAGTCCCATATTTTTTAAAACACTTATTTTATTTGGCTCCGCTGAGTCTTCATCTCTGTGCACCTGCTTTCTTTAGTTGCAGTGAGCCAGGGCTACTCTTCTTTGTAGTGGCTTCTTTTGTTGCAGACACAGGCTCTAGGTACACAGGTTTCAGTATTTACAGCACGTGGGCTCAGCAGGTACAGTGGGCAGGTTTAGTTGCTCGTGGCATTTGGAGTCTTTCTGGACCAGGAATCGAACTCATATCCCCTGCATTGGCTGACAGATTCTTATCCACTGTACCACCAGGGAAGTCCTCAAATATGTTTAGAGCAGGATTTCTCAACGTATTGTCACTATTGGCATTTTGGGTGGGATCATTCTTTGTTGTGGAGCTAGTCCTCTGCATTGTAGGACATTTAGCAGCATCCTTGGTGTCTACTCACTAGAGGCTGGTAGCATTGCTTCCCGGTTGTGACAACCAAAAGTGTCTCCAGACAGTGCCAAATATTCCCTGGGTGGTGATGGTGGGGTAAACAACCCCTGGTTAAGAACCACTGTTCTTAAACAAACTGATTCTTTATAGCTTGACATCATCATTCCCCACCCAGTCAGAAGTAACACCAAGCAGAACTCACAGCAGGCTTCAGTGGCACCCAGATTCATTGTCAAAAGAAAATGAGTCAAGGGAAGCCAAAATAATGTTGTAATTTGCTATGTTTCATCAGTCTCTATAAGATTGTATAGTAAATGGCAACTTTAAGCTAAAAGATGAAAATGTAGAGAAATGACGTCTAAATCTCTTACAGCAATAACTACTAACTTCTGTTCTTTGTTTCTTTTTCAGAGCTAGGGAATGAGACAGAGTTAATGTGCTTAAAGTTCAAACATAGAATGAGGTCAGTAGGATGAGAAAGCGTATGCCAAAAGCATCCCTCCTCTAGCCTCATGTAAGCTCTTTTTGGGGTGACTCGGGAAAGGGTTATGTGGTACAAAGTCAGCAGCCCATTTCCATGGACATTCCCTAAGCCTTTTTTCTGCTTCTGGCCCTACTATCTTTGTTACTTCTATATTTCCTATATCAAAATAGGAAGTTGTGACTTAATGGCTTAGCAATGTACTTATCTGTGTGTGTCATGACTTGTTAAAACCAGGATTTCATGAAATTTCAGTCTGTGTGGCTCTAAATGTTATTTTGAGTCTAAAAATCCCCAGAATGCAATTAAGCATATTTATTTGTTTTACAAGGACAAAAAAATATTTATACATGAGAACACACAATTTTACCTCCTTCCCCACTTTTTTGAGCTAGAAAGGATTGTTTCTTGCTAAGTTAGATTCCAGAATCTTTTTGGTGTTATTGTTGAGAATCTAGTTTATAAAATTAAAGAAAGTGAATTTAAAGTATATCATAAAGAATAAGACTGGCTAGGAGATAGAACTGTGTATCTGCCAAAATGCCTAAGAGAAGAAAAGAAATGAGAGAGAGATTTGGGGAATAGCTGGCATATGTGTGAAGTATACTGTTGATGATCAAAATATTTTTAATTTAAAAATATTAAAATTGTTTAAAGTACCTTTAGTTATTTCATTAGGTATTAAAGCTCCTAGAAATAAACAGTAGGAATTCTTTAAAACTTAGCTACAGGGACTTCCCTGGTGGTCCAGCGGTTAAGAATTCACCTTCCATTCATTGCAAAGGGTGCGAGTTCAATCCCTGGTCAGGGAGCTAACATCCCACATACCTTGCGGCCAAAAAAAAAAAACAAAAGCAATATTGTAATAAATTCAATAAAGACTTAAAAAAAAAACTTAGCTACAGAAATTTTTTTTTTCCTAATTTAAATAATTCAAGGTTGGCCAAGACTCAACAATTTGAGCTCAGAGTTAATTCATGAGCTACATTTGGAAGTGACTCCTTGTAGCAACTTCCCTGTCAGGCTAATCTTCGCACCAACTGAGGCTGTTCTTTTACATCAAATTCCTCTTTTAATCTGGAGCTTTGGACAAGAGGGCTGAAGACAGACTTGTCAGTCAATACACAATCCACCATATCATTCATTAAAACAAATTCATTAATGAATGTCATGTGATGATAATATTCTGCTGACAAACAGGAGAGGGAAACCTGACCCCTGCTCTTAAAGTGCTTACAGTCTTGTCTGTAAGTAACCTGTAAGTAACATACATGTGGTAATCCCCATATAAACTAAATGTGTATCATCAAATGAGCCTGGGATTTTCATAACAATAGAACCTATTCTAAAATTGTACATAGCCTTCTGTAGAATCATTAAAAATTGTAGAATTTTCCAGTTACATTAGATTGGTGTATATAACGTGAATAACTGTGTTAGAATGATTCCAGTCCTCACAATTTTTGGGCATCTCTAAAATAACATGATTCAGAAGATGTTTATTACATCTTTTTACATTCTGTACTTTCCTTGCTAAGTCTGATATGGGTCCAGCAATGAACAACACATCTTTCTAACATGATGACTCAGACTCAGAATGAACACAATTTTAGGAGTAGGAGAAGCAGATGAGAAAATACCTCACTGATGCGTGGCCTCTGTTGTATTTCAGCCTGATGCCACATCAAACTTAAAGCCTATTTGCTGATTCTTAAACTAACTGTGAGAAGGAACCATCTCTTTTCCCCTCTGGGTCTGGGGACATGCTATATTCCATTAGCAGCCTCTCTGATTTTTCATCTAAAGCTCTTTCCTTGCCTTGGATATTGGCTAACATTTTCCACTGGTCAGAAACTTTGTTTATACAGCTGATCAAGTTAACGGTTCATCTCCTCTGCTCTGTAGGCACTCCAATTCTACCGTCATCATAACTAGGGTTGGCTATTTTACTTGGCAGAATTATTTTAGTAATCCAAGATAACCAAATTGGATTGGTGATCGATCAGTTTGTTCAGCACTCATTCCAGTAAATAAAACCAACTAAGCTCCAAGTGGTTGAATTGTTATTACAGTGGAGTCACAATGTGAATCAAAGCTTAGAGACCTCAGGGAATTTTATAAAATCCTACTCTGCAACCAGATGATTGTCCTGTAATATATACCAAATACCAAAGACCCATAGATTTCAGCCTTTCTTGGTGGAAACAGCTAGTTTTTCTGTGATACAGAGATGAGAAATACCACCATTTATCAAAGTGGTCCTTGAAAACCTCATTGTTTTCTATTTACTCATTTTTTATTTACATTTCTATATAAAATTCTAGTGTGAAAAGAGTATGGTGGCTCATTGCAATCTTTTCATTGGTGAGCACAGAAGACTGAGTGTTGAGTCATAAATAAAGGAACATAGTTTTGAAATATCTTGTCTGAAAGGAAAGGCGATTTTTTAAAAAATGAAAACTTGATAGATAATTGGATTTTATTATAAACTTCAAACTGTGTTTTTCAAAAACCCAAATTCTAGAGAGAGCTTTCTACCGACTTGCTATATGAGCTTAAAACATTTTGTTTTGCACTTTCATTTCCAGTAAATGAAAGTACTAATGGTAATTATGCCCCTCTCCATCACCAGAGTTATCATGAGAACCAAATAGAATATTGTAAATGGAAGCCCTTTTTGAAGTCTGAAAAGGTATTAAAAGGCACGAGAAAGCAAACAGGGTTCCCTAAATTGTGGGATGCGTTGCTGGTGAGATGAGAGACATACCCCAGTGTTCAGTTTTTCACCTGGGGAGATGTACATTAAATTGTGTTGAGCTACATAGTGAGAAAGTTAATCCTTTTCATATCTCAGTCACTGTTTGTGATACCTACATCTTGTTTTGGTGCTAGCATGTCTCCAGCACATCTTTAACACTTGCTAATTTCCCTTTCCTTAAAGGGAGAGCACCTCTCAGGCATGGGGCCAGGCACATAACTTAGCTGGATTTTAATAACGTGGTTCAGTTTTCCTTGCTCATGTATTTTTGTCATAAATTCTTTAATGGCAAATGGTAATGTTTTTCCATTAATAGCATAATATAAAGTTTTGTTTCTATGCAACTTTATCTAAGTAGGGAGAAAAAGAGCCATTTAAAGAAAAATATTAAGTAAATAATAGTCAGTGATATGTGAATTTGACAGAAATTGTGAAAATGAGATGAATATGTTTGAAGTTTGGGAATATATATACTTGTCATCGTAAAACATAGGCTAAGACCAAGGGTGTTTGTCACTGAGATGGTTGTTATGGTTTAGTCACTAAGTCATGTCTGACTCCTTGTGACCCCATGGATTTCCAGGCTCCCTGGCCCTGTGCTATCTCTTGGAGTTTGCTCGAATTCATATCCAGTGAGTCAGTTATGCCATCCAACCATCTCATCCTCTGTCACCCCTCTTCTCTTCCTACTCTCAATCTTTCCCATCATCAGAGTCTTTTCCAATGAGTTGGCTGTTTGCATCATGTGGCCAAAGTATTGGAGCTTTAGCTTCAGCATCAGTCCTTCCAATGAATATTCAGAGTTGATTTCCTTTAGGACTGGTTGGATCTCTTTGCAGTCCAAGGGACTCTTAAGCAACGTCTTCAGCAACACCATTTGAAAGCATCAGTTCTTTGGCGCTCAGCCTTCTTTATGGTCCAACTCTCACATCTATACACAACTGCTGGAAAAACCATGGCTTTGACTAGATGGACCTTTGTTGGTAAAGTGATGTCTCTGCTTTTAATACGTTGTACTTTTCTCATGCACCTTTGGTTCGTCCCTCACCGTTCTTGAACAAGCCTTACAAAGCAAAGCATCAGTTCTTTGGCGCTCAGCCTTCTTTAGGTCCAACTCTCACATCTATACACAACTGCTGGAAAAACCATGGCTTTGACTAGATGGACCTTTGTTGGTAAAGTGATGTCTCTGCTTTTAATACGTTGTACTTTTCTCATGCACCTTTGGTTCGTCCCTCACCGTTCTTGAACAAGCCTTACAAAGCAACCCTCAAGGCCAGGGAAGGGAGAAAATTGGAACTTTCAGATGCCGTTTTAACTTCCACTGATAAAGCCATCCATAGAGAGAATTTAGGCACTGAATCCAACTGAAATCTTCTAAACTTTTCAGCATTAAAAATAGGTGAGGTTGACTGTGCTAAATAGACAGCTCCCTCCTCAAGAGTCAGGTTTGTCTCATTCACCTTGGAAGGGGGTCCCAGCACACAGTGACTGACCTGGCATATTCGGACACACATACAGTACATCAACCTCAGTCAGGATGGACTTCGACACTTTGATGAAATGCATCTTGTTCCATCCTCTAGAGACCATGTGAATCCACAAACAATTACAATTTTAAAGATATTATGGGTAAGCGAATCCTCTGTGATCAGAGTGTTTTCTCACCATTTTTCTGTTTTCTATGTCTTTCTTTCTCAATTGAAAAAGAAGTAGAAAAATCTTCAGTTGTGTCAGAACAAGAAGAGCATTCTGTGGCATGGAAAATTTGTTGGTGGGTTTTAAAAATACAGTTTCTAAAAATTTATAGATGAGCTCAATTTAGAAAAAGTGGGGAAATCACATGCTGACATGCAGTTCAGTTTGGGAGCCTATTTTTTTCCATAGAATGTTGTGCAAAGTAAAATCCCAAAGTAATGATTTCCTTTGCTAATAAATCTTGTTTGAAGTGAGGAAGTCTTGAAGCAGAATAAATAGTAATAAAAACACCACTAGGATCATCTTCATTCCTTTCAGATGTGTTCAACTCCAACCCAGGAAAAGTAACTGAGTGTCTCATCCCCATATTCAATACTACATCCCCTATGGGCTGTGTGTGTGTGTGTGTGTGTGTGTGTGTGTGTGTGTGTATGTAATTCACATATATTTTTTTTTCCTACAGACTTCTGGCCTGTGTTTATACAATTATTGTTGCAAATGTAGGTATTTGACACTTTAATAACATATTATTGCACTTTAAGAAAAACACACCCTTCTGTACTATTCTTCTTGCTGGGTGTAGAGCTCCTCTTTAGAGCAGCTGTTCTTGGCTGTTACGAAAGGGCTTTAGAATGCTGGATTCAGATGAAGCTTGGAGGCGAGCGCCAATTATGTCATATGGTGACAGTGCCCAGTTATAACACTAACAGGCTTTTCATTATTTTTAATATATTTTTTTGGTTTTAATTATTCCTATGTATATTTCAGGACTCTCATTATGGAAAGCCAAGATTAGAATTGCTACTATGGTTTTTGCCTAAACAGGACAGGAAATTTTTTATAGTCTGAAAAAGTTTTGGGAGTATTGAGAATGTCTGAAAACAAAAACAGAACCAAAGAAAATAAAAACACAAACCTCTCCCATAACATGGTCATTGATGACTAAATGTTTGAATTTTTATGTCTGGCATGCCATAGGTTTCTAATAAATTTGTAATGAGTGAATACAAACACAAACAAGTTTTCTATCTTTTTTTTTTTCAGTTCAATCACATGCTTTCCTTATTCATCCCATCCTTAGGCTTTGGAACCATTTATATTTGTGTTCCCTAAAATAAGGGAAACAGTGGCTCATTCACAGGAAGGTTATTTAATCTTTAACATCCACCTCCATGTTCTGCCCACATTGTTATTATCATGAGTTTACCTAATGCAGAGACAATAGAAATAAATTTGTTGAGAATTTCATGGAGATTTTATACTTTGTTTGTTTGACAATTAAATGGTCCCACAAGCCAGATCCAACCTGCCTGAGGTTCATATAAATAAAATTTTATTGGAACACAGCCATAACAGTTGGTTTACATATCATCTAAGACAACTTTGGGGCTTCCCTGATAGGTCAATTAGTAAACAATCCACCTCCAATGAAGAGATAAAGAATCCGCCTGTAATGCAGGAGACCCCAGTTCAATTCCTGGGTTGGGAAGATCCACTGGAGAAGGGATAGTTTACCCACTCCAATATTCTTGGGCTTCCCTGGTGTCTCAGCTGGTAAAGAAGCTTCGGTGCCACAATAACAAAACTGAAGAATCATGTCAGAGACCAGATACCCTGCAAATCCTAAAATATTTATCATCTGGTCTTTTGACACAAGAGAAATTTATTCACTCTTAGAGTGAGAATTTTAGAGGCAGACAGGAGTTAGTATGGTATTCTTGAAATTCTTTTTAAAGTGTTTATTAATTCAAAGTTTGACTTTATTTTGACTCAGAGATACAGAGGCCTGTCTTTATAAAAGTCTTAATATAGCATGGAAGTTAATATATCAGTTCATTAGTACCGAGTTTTTACTCTCACTTTTAATAGTAATGAAAATAGTAATAACTATAACAAAATGCTCCCCTTTTTGACAGAGTAGCAGAAAAGTCTTTCCTGGGATCGCTGTGGTAAAATATGCATTCATAGAAATTAGCTGCAACCCCTTGCATCAAGATTAAGTCAATTGTATTAAAGACACAGGCAGTTTGTACCTTCCTTTCCCGGACTGATTCAGTGTACATAACAGTGATCCAGTGGGTCTCAAAGATTTAGAAATCATCTTGCGTCCTGGAAATCGATACTTTTACACCTGCCAAAGCGCTAAGGCATTTTCTGGCAGGAGTCTCCATATGAGTGCTACTGTCAGAGACATGGTTTAGCTGGGGGCGTGGATGGGGGGTGGACGGTAAAGTTGTGAGAGTAAGTATTGAAGCGTGATTTGGTTTTCTCCACAATTCCCAGCCAAGCCCCTTGGGCTATGTGTGTTCACCTTACAGGACGTGTACTCACAGGATGGCCCTGGGCCAGTGAGCCTGTGTGCCCACGACAGCATCTTGAATCTTGCTGGGTGCAAGACGGAACCCTAGGCATAGCATTGGAAAGAAAGGAAAGGGATTGGTCCATGCAGTGTTCCTCACCCTGTCCCCCTCACTCTAGAAAAGAGAACAATAATTAATTACCATTTTATTTGTGTCTTCTGTATGCTAAACACCAAGCTAATTATATGCCAACTGACTTATGCCAACTGAGTCCTACCCATCATTCAAAAGTATGCTGTTATCCACATTTAAAGATAAAGAAATTGAGGCTTAGACAGGTTAAGTAATTGGCCCAAGGACACACAACTGATGTGTGTGTGTGTGTGTGTGTGTGTGTGTGTGTGTGTATGTAATTCACATATATTTTTTTTTCCTACAGACTTCTGGCCTGTGTTTATACAATTATTGTTGCAAATGTAGGTATTTGACACTTTAATAACATATTATTGCACTTTAAGAAAAACACACCCTTCTGTACTATTCTTCTTGCTGGGTGTAGAGCTCCTCTTTAGAGCAGATGTTCTTGGCTGTTACGAAAGGGCTTTAGAATGCTGGATTCAGATGAAGCTTGGAGGCGAGCGCCAATTATGTCATATGGTGACAGTGCCCAGTTATAACACTAACAGGCTTTTCATTATTTTTAATATATTTTTTTGGTTTTAATTATTCCTATGTATATTTCAGGACTCTCATTATGGAAAGCCAAGATTAGAATTGCTACTATGGTTTTTGCCTAAACAGGACAGGAAATTTTTTATAGTCTGAAAAAGTTTTGGGAGTATTGAGAATGTCTGAAAACAAAAACAGAACCAAAGAAAATAAAAACACAAACCTCTCCCATAACATGGTCATTGATGACTAAATGTTTGAATTTTTATGTCTGGCATGCCATAGGTTTCTAATAAATTTGTAATGAGTGAATACAAACACAAACAAGTTTTCTATCTTTTTTTTTTTCAGTTCAATCACATGCTTTCCTTATTCATCCCATTCTTAGGCTTTGGAACCATTTATATTTGTGTTCCCTAAAATAAGGGAAACAGTGGCTCATTCACAGGAAGGTTATTTAATCTTTAACATCCACCTCCATGTTCTGCCCACATTGTTATTATCATGAGTTTACCTAATGCAGAGACAATAGAAATAAATTTGTTGAGAATTTCATGGAGATTTTATACTTTGTTTGTTTGACAATTAAATGGTCCCACAAGCCAGATCCAACCTGCCTGAGGTTCATATAAATAAAATTTTATTGGAACACAGCCATAACAGTTGGTTTACATATCATCTAAGACAACTTTGGGGCTTCCCTGATAGGTCAATTAGTAAACAATCCACCTCCAATGAAGAGATAAAGAATCCGCCTGTAATGCAGGAGACCCCAGTTCAATTCCTGGGTTGGGAAGATCCACTGGAGAAGGGATAGTTTACCCACTCCAATATTCTTGGGCTTCCCTGGTGTCTCAGCTGGTAAAGAAGCTTCGGTGCCACAATAACAAAACTGAAGAATCATGTCAGAGACCAGATACCTGCAAATCCTAAAATATTTATCATCTGGTCTTTTGACACAAGAGAAATTTATTCACTCTTAGAGTGAGAATTTTAGAGGCAGACAGGAGTTAGTATGGTATTCTTGAAATTCTTTTTAAAGTGTTTATTAATTCAAAGTTTGACTTTATTTTGACTCAGAGATACAGAGGCCTGTCTTTATAAAAGTCTTAATATAGCATGGAAGTTAATATATCAGTTCATTAGTACCGAGTTTTTACTCTCACTTTTAATAGTAATGAAAATAGTAATAACTATAACAAAATGCTCCCCTTTTTGACAGAGTAGCAGAAAAGTCTTTCCTGGGATCGCTGTGGTAAAATATGCATTCATCGAAATTAGCTGCAACCCCTTGCATCAAGATTAAGTCAATTGTATTAAAGACACAGGCAGTTTGTACCTTCCTTTCCCGGACTGATTCAGTGTACATAACAGTGATCCAGTGGGTCTCAAAGATTTAGAAATCATCTTGCGTCCTGGAAATCGATACTTTTACACCTGCCAAAGCGCTAAGGCATTTTCTGGCGGGAGTCTCCATATGAGTGCTACTGTCAGAGACATGGTTTAGCTGGGGGCGTGGATGGGGGGTGGACGGTACAGTTGTGAGAGTAAGTATTGAAGCGTGATTTGGTTTTCTCCACAATTCCCAGCCAAGCCCCTTGGGCTATGTGTGTTCACCTTACAGGACGTGTACTCACAGGATGGCCCTGGGCCAGTGAGCCTGTGTGCCCACGACAGCATCTTGAATCTTGCTGGGTGCAAGACGGAACCCTAGGCATAGCATTGGAAAGAAAGGAAAGGGATTGGTCCATGCAGTGTTCCTCACCCTGTCCCCCTCACTCTAGAAAAGAGAACAATAATTAATTACCATTTTATTTGTGTCTTCTGTATGCTAAACACCAAGCTAATTATATGCCAACTGACTTATGCCAACTGAGTCCTACCCATCATTCAAAAGTATGCTGTTATCCACATTTAAAGATAAAGAAATTGAGGCTTAGACAGGTTAAGTAATTGGCCCAAGGACACACAACTGCTAAGTGGCAGAGCAAGGATTAAGCTCCAAAAGACTTTGTTTAAAATGCTAAGTGAGGGACTTTTGGGGAAAAAATTAGGTTTCCTGAGTAGGTGATGTCATTTGCACTCTGAACTGGAGTTGTTCAATATTAAAAATCCCTCCTCAAGGAAGTTGTACTCTCAACCTCAAGCAAAAAGAACTTTTGCTGTGTTGACCAAATCGCTTGGTCAAAAAAGCTTTCTGTAAACCTATGTGCCCGCTGTTCCTGGCAAGCTGTAGGGAATGCTGGCAGGGCATCTACACGGGGAAAAGAGAATTAGAATTAGAAATGTTACAGGATAGAGGGGAAATACAGGCGTACACACATACCATCACCACCACCACCCCACATGTTACATGGACCAAAGAAACTCTTTGAAACACTGACCTAGGAGCATGCATTCAAAAGAGTGGGTGATACATTCATAGTGTCCCAGAGGGGCTATGGGCTGCGGCTTATTCTTTAAACTCCATGTTTGGTTGCCAAGGCTCATACCTGTATCTTGGGTCTTGGGACACAAGTAATTTCAGAGAAGTAGGCAGAATCTTTTGGGGTCCCTGGAAAAAATGATAAAAGAAATTGGGAGCCCTGTGAAAGTCCTCTCTGATGAAGTTTTCGGGTTTTTTTCCAGAAGGAAAATACAAACTTATCCTCAAATAATCATTACCATTCTTATAATGCACAGTGATTCTTTTTAGTAAAGACCAGCCAAGATTTCAAGATCACTTGGTTCCAGGGAGCACCTTCCATGTATTATTTCATTGTAAAGGTGTTAGTTACTCAGTCATGTCTGACTCTTTGTGACCCCATGGACTGTAGCCCTTCAGGCTCCTCTGTCCATGGGATTCTCCAGGCAAGAATACTGGAGTAGGTTGCTGTGCCCTCCTCTAGAGGATCTTCCCAGGGATCAAACCCATGTCTCTTGCATTTCCTGCATTGTAGTGGGATTCTTTACCCACTGAGCCATCTGGGAAGCCCAAAATTAACTTTACTTTTTTTTGTTTTTACTTTTTCTAATGTGATGGCTAGAAAGTTTTGAATTACTTCCATGCCTCACAAATGTGGCTTGCTCTGTTTCTATTGGGCAGCTCTGGTCAAGAACCGAGATCAACAAATAGGCCCACACCCTGGTTTTACACAGCTTATGAGCTAAAAATGCTAGAATGATTTTTATGTTTTTAAAGGATGGTAAAATTAAAAACAAAAATCTGGCCGATGAAGCATAAAATATTTGCTATCAGCCCTTTGTAGGAAAAGTTTGCTGGTCTAGATCCAATCTAGGACCACCAACTCCAAAAGGTGTGCTTTACCCACTGTGAATACTGGCTTTCTACTAGGTGCCAGACAGTTCACAAAATCTTTATATGCAGGGCTTATTTTAATTCTGAGATTAAATAAGACTAATGACTAATGTTTATTCAAAATCTTATTATAATACTACTTGCCACTAATAATGTTATTATATCCACTTTGCAGATGAGCAAGCCAAGGCTTATAGAGAGGCAGTAGTTTGGCTTATGTCACACAGCTAATAAATGACAGGACTGGAATTTAAATCTACTTCCTCCTGAAAGGTACACTTGTAGGCCCCTTGCTATCCTGCCACAGAATTCCTGTTTATTTAGGGCTAGCCTCTGCGCTGATCATTGCTGAGTTACCTGCTGCCTGAATTTTCTTGCTGGTGATTTGTCCTTCCATGAATCTAATCCAGGGTTCAACAAACTATGTTGGGCCCATAGGTCAAATTTGGTCCCACTGTCTTACACACACACATGGCACTTCCCAGGAGGCTCAGTGGGTAAAGAATCAGCTTGCAATGCAGGAGACCCAGGTTCGATCCCTGGTCAGGAACATCCCTTGGAGGAGGGGATGGCAATCCATTCCAGGATTCTTGCCTGGAGAATCCCATGGATAGGTGAGCCCGGCAGGCTACACAGTCTGTGGGGTCACAAACAGTAAGACATGACTGCAGTGACTGGGCACTCAACTGGACACACCCCTGCCCTTTTGTTTGCGTATTGTCTAGGGCAGGGGTCCCCAACCCCTGGGCCACAGACCGGATTGGCCCATGACTGGTTAGGAACTGGTCTGCACAGCAGGAGGTGTGTGGCAGGTGAGCAAGTGAAGCTTCATCTGTATTTACGGCCTCTGTCCATCACTCACATTACTTCCTGAGCTCAGCCTCCTGTCATAGCAGCAGCCCCATTATGTTCTCATAGGAGCAAGAACTCTACTGTGAACTGTGCATTTGAGGATCTAGGTTGCATACTCCTTATGAGAATCATCTTGAAACCATTTCCCTTGACACCCGCCTCCCACCCTGGTCTGCCAAAAAAATTATCTTCCACAAAACTGGTCCCTGATGCCAAAAAGGTTGGGAACCACTGGTCTATGGGTGGTTTCACACTATAATAGCACAGTCGACTAATTATGAGAAAGGCCACACATCCCACAAAGCTAAAAGCATTTATTATCTGGGCCTTTAAATTTGCTGACCCCTAATCTAACTCGCTCAGGACAGGTCACGTGGCCCACAGGGCTCACTACAGTGCGGGGTTGGCTAGGGCCCAATAAACATGGAGTAGGCGAGTGAGTGAGTGGTGGGGGAGAGGAGAGTCCAGAGAGCACTTTCCTCTCTCCTCCTTGTCCAGAGCCCACTTCATTAGTTAGTGCACACATGCTCTCACAACCCTGAAATGTTGCCATCTCTCTAATTGCTGGTGTTAGGATTCTCCCATATTCCTTCCCCACTTCCTTCTCCAATAGTTACTTGACCTGGAACATGTGGATTACATTTCCTTAAAATACATGGGGAATTTAAAATTAAAGGAAAACATGTTTGGCAAAAACGAGAGTACTTTGCAAACCATCTGGGATGTTCTCTTGTTTGTACTGGAGCTCAGTGCCGCTGTCCTCCATGGAGAAATGATCTTCACAAGACCCTCATTAGTTTCAGGACAATGGAACTCTTCACATTTAGGTAAAACCAACAGGAGTGTGCAATGTTGGCCTCAGTATGGCTTGGTAAAGAAACTGGCAACCAACTGGTTGAGAAACACAGGTGGCAATTCAAGGACATTTGGGAGAGTCATGGCAAGGATTGTTGCCTTAGGCTGCCACGTGCCATTTCCAAACTCTGTGACAACGGCTACCATTACTGAGTGTTTCCAGTGTCCCAGGCACTTTTCTAAGCACCATCCTCTCTCTGCCTCAATCAATCCTCCCAACAGCCATATGGGATAGATCCTATTATCGACATGTCAATCTGAGGAAACTGAGAATTAGGCAACTTACTTCCCCCACTACCACACAAGTCATAAGTGGCAGAACCAGGACCTAAAGCCAGACCAGGATAAACTAACTTTGAGGCCTCTGTCCCATATTATTCTACACTGGGCAGCCCATAAGCTCACCAGCTACACTTTCCATGACTTGTGACCCACAGCAGTGCTGTGCATATGGTAAACACTAATAATTACCCATTTCCTTATTTATATATTCAAAAATATGTATCCCAAACTACTGTACAGCAGGCACCATGATAAGTAATAGTCAGTGGTGATCTAAGACAGATGGCTTTAAATAACATTAATTAAGAAAAACATTACGGCCATCTCTGCATCTAGAAGATTCCAAGCTCATGGAAGTTTTATCCATTTTATTCTCTCTGCTTATCCATTTCTTCTTACTAGGAGGATAATTTATTTTTCTTATTTCTCTGTTCTTCTTGCTCTGCCCCTACCCCCTCTCCAAAAATTCCAGTCCTGAAAACAGTCTCCATATTGTGAAAAAGATTTCTTAAACCACAGGAGTGATGTAATGTAGGTCTGTTTTTTCTCTCTTATGCACACAAAATATTGGATATGAGTGAGATTTTTAAAAATTGGTTTTCAAGTATGATGAAAAGAGTGTCCCTTCTACCAGAACAAAACAACCGCTAATGCTGAAGCCTCCTTCCTGATAGGGTTGATATTCCAAGCTGAAGAAATCTGTGCATTGGGCCATAGCCTAAAATCCAGTGCAAAAGGCAGAGGGAAGCTCTGAACTGGAAAGAACTTCCATGTTTAGGATGGAGCTGAAGGCTCCCTTTGGGTGTTGGAGGCTGTGCTTAAAGACATGGCCTTTGTTTAGATGGGCAGCAGCCCAGAAGCCTCACTTGCAATCCAGCTGATATGACAGGGGTTTTGCCATGGAAAGTGTACACATTGGAGCATTTCTCAGCTAGTCACTAGCCATCAATTACTTAAGAGTCAGATCTTGGCCAGAGGCCCCCGTTCCACAAAGTATGTCATTCTGTGTTCACAGAAATGGAGTTTACAGTCCTGCCGCTAAATTAAAACTGGTTCTTCCAAATTAAAAGCAGACAGGACAGATGTGCAGGGAAGAAATGGAGACTCACATCTTTTGTGAATCAGCTAATCATTGTGCCAGAACTTGAATTCAGCTTTTCCTGTCAAGGCCTCAACTGCACCACACCTATGTAAACCGCATTAAACCACATTAAATGAGGTGGAATGAACATTTTACCAGTTTCACCCTGCCATCTGGAGAAGGGTAAAGAGTTCCATGGAGGCCTGAATGCCAAGGACTCTGCAACATGGGAGCCTGGGGTCAGCACTGGAGGGTGACCACATTCAGCTTGGCCCTTGTTGAGCATTTAGGATGCAAGATGCACACGGAACCAAGCTAGCCACTCGTGAGGACAGAGGTCCAGACAAGATCCTAAAGCTTTGGGGCCCGCATTTCTCAGGAAATTGATTAACGCTAAGGTTTTCCATACTTGGCCTGTCCTCTTAACCTATTCATGATATAAATATGAGTTTTAATTTATTGAGCACTTACACAAAATTTGAAAAAATTCAATAGGATCAAGTGACTCCCTGTTTAAAATCCTTCAGTGGCTTCCAACTGCCCTAATGATAAAAAACCAACATCTTTTTTGGGGTCACCAAGTCCTGTAAGATGTAGTCCCTACCACATCTGATATCCCTTTTCCCCTTGATCTCCCAACTCCAGATCCATTAGAATTTCTCACCTGTACCGCATTCTTTCTACTTTTAAATACTCCCTCTGTGCAGTGTTCTTCCAACCATCTTTTTCCTACTAAACATCATTATTGAGAAATAACATACATACCATACAGTTCACCCATTTAAAGTGTACAATTCAGTGGTTGCTAGTATAGTCACAAAGCTGTGCAAGCATCACCACAATATAATTTCTTTATTTTTAATTTAATCTTTATCTTATATGGAAATCAGCAGTGGCCACAGGACTGGAAAAGGTCAGTTTTCATTTCAATCCCAAAGAAAGGTAATGCCAAAAAATGCTCAAAATACTGCACAATTTCACTCATCTCACATGCTGGTAAAGTAATGCTTAAAATTCTCCAAGCCAGGCTTCAGCAATACATGAACCATGAACTTCCTGATGTTCATGCTGGTTTTAGAAAAGGCAGAGGAACCAGAGATCAAATTGCCAACCTTTGCTGGATCATGGAAAAAGCAAGAGAGTTCCAGAAAAGCATCTACTTCCTCTTTATTGACTATGCCAAAGCCTTTGACTATGTGGATCACAATAAACTGTAGAAAATTCTGAAAGAGATGGGATACCAAACCACCTGACCTGCCTCTTGAGAAACCTATATGCAGGCCAGGAAGCAACAGTTAGAAGTGGACATGGAACAATAGACTGGTTCCAAATAGCAAAAGGAGTACATCAAGGCTGTATATTGTCACCCTGCTTATTTAACTTATATGCAGAGTACATCATGAGAAATTCTGGGCTGAAAGAAGCACAAGCTGGACTCAAGATTGCTGGGAGAAATATCAATAACCTCAGATATGCAGATGAGAACATCCTTATGGCAGAAAGTGAAAAAGAACTAAAGAGCCTCTTGATGAAAATGAAAAAGGAGAGTGAAAAAGTTGGCTCAGCATTGAGAAAACGAAGATCATGGCATCCGGTCCCATCACTTCATGGCAAATAGAAGGTGAAACAGTGGAAACAGTGGCTGACTTTATTTTTCTGGCTCCAAAATCACTGCAGATGGTGACTACAGTCATGAAATTAAAAAACGCTTACTCCTTGGAAGGAAAGTTATGACCAACCTAGACAGCATATTCAAAAGCAGAGACATTACTTTGCCAACAAATGTCTGTCTAGTCAAGGCTATGGTTTTTCCAGTGGTCAGGTATGGATGTGAGAGTTGGACTGTGAAGAGAGCTGAGTGCCGAAAAATTGATGCTTTTGAACTGTGGTGTTGGAGAAGACTCTTGAGAGTCCCTTGGACTGCAAGGAAATCCAATCAATCGATCCTAAAGGAGATCAGTCCTGGGTGTTCATTGGAAGGATTGATGTTGAAACTGAAACTCCAATACTTTGGCCACCTTATGTGAACAGCTGACTTATTTGAAAAGACCCTGATGCTGGGAAAGATTGAGGGCAGGAGTAGAAGAGGCCAACAGAGGATGAGATGGTTGGATGGCATCACTGACTTAATGGACATGAGTCTGGGTGAACTCCAGGAGTTGGTGATGGACAGGGAGGCCTGGAGTGCTGCGGTTCATGGGGTCACAGAGAGTCAGACATGACTGAGTAACTGAACTGAACTGATAGTTGATTTACAATGTTGTATTAGTTTCAGGTGTACAGCAAAGTGATTCAGTTAAACATATATCTACTCTTAAAAATTCTTTTCCCATTTAGATTATTACAGAAAACTGAGTAGAGTTCCCTGTGCTATCGGAGAAGGCAATGGCACCACACTCCAACATTCTTGCCTGGAAAATCCTGTGGACAGAGGAGCCTGGTGGGCCACAGTCCATGGGGTTGCTAAGAGTTGGACATGACTGATCAACTTCACTTTCACTTTTCACTTTCATGCATTGGAGAAAGAAATGGAAACCCTCCAGTGTTCTTGCCTGGAGAATCCCAGGGACAGGGAAGCCTCGTAGGCTGCCATCTATGGGGTTGCACAGAGTCGGACACGACTGAAGCAACTTAGCAGCAGCAGCCCTGTGCTATACAGTAGATCCTTGTCTATTATCTATTTTATGTATTTGCTCTTGTTCGTATATGTAGAAGTGTGTCTATGTCAATCCCAAACTCCCAATCTATCCCTACCTTTCCCCTTAGGTAACTGTACGTTTTCTGAGAGTCTGTTTCTGTTTTGTAACTAAGTTCGTTTGATCATTTTTTGGTTCCTCATATAAGCAATACTATATAATACTTGTCTTCTTCTGACTTACTTTACTTTGCTTGATAATCTCTAGATCCATCCATGTTGCTGCAGATGGCGCTATTTCATTCTTGTCTGTGGCTGAGTTATATTCCATTATATGTATGTGCCATTTCTTCTTTATCCATTCCTCTGTCAACAAACATTTAGGTTTATTCCAGGTCTTGGCTTTGTAAAGAGCACTGCAGTGCGCATCAGGGTGCAAGCATTCTTTCCAGCCCCGATTTTCTTTGGATATGTGCCCAGGAGTGGGATTGCTGGACCATACCACAACTTGATTTTTAGTGTTTTGAGGAAATTCCAGACTGCTTTTCCGTAGTGACTGTACCATTTTAGATTCCCACCAACAGTAGGAGGGTTCTCTTTTCTCCACATCCTCTCCAGCATTTTTTGTTTGTAGACTTTTTGATGATGGCCTTTCTGACAAGTGTGAGGTGATACCTCATTGTAATTTGGATTTTCATTTCTCTAATAATTAGTGCTATTGTGTATCTTTTTGTGTATTTTGAGCCATCTATATGTCTTCTTTGGAGAACTGTCTGTTTAGATGTTTAGATCTTCTACCCTTTTTTTTTTTTTTTATTGAGTTCCATGAGCTGTGTGTATAATTTGGAGATTAAACCCTTGTTGGTCACTTCATTTGCAAATATTTTCTCCCATTCTGTTGGTTGTCTTTTCATTTTGTTTGTGGTTTCCTTTGCAGTGTGAAATCTTTTAAGTTTAATTAGGTCCCATTGTTTTGTTCTTATTTTCATTAACCTAGGAAGTGGATCCAAAAAGATATTGCTGTGATTTATGTAAAAGAGTATTCCGCCTATGTTCTCCTCTAAGAGTTTTATAGTATTGTCTTACATTTAGGCCTTTAATCTATTTTGAGTTTATTTTTGTATATGGTGTTAAAGAATGTTATTTTTTTAATTTAAATTTATTTATTTTAATTGGAGGCTAATTACTTTACAATATTGTATAGGTTTTGCCATACATCAACATGAATCTGCCACGGGTATACCCGTGTTCCTGAACCCCCCTCTCACCTCCCTCCCCATACCATCCCTCTGGGTCATCCCGGTGCACCAGCCCCAAGCATCCTGTATCCTGCATCGAACCTGGACTGGTGATTCATTTCTTATATGATATTATGCATGTTTCAATGCCATTCTCCCAATCAATGCCCCCTCTCCCTCTCCCACAGAGTCCAAAAGACTGTTCTATACATCTGTGTCTCTTTTGCTATCTCGCATACAGGGTTATCATTACCATCTTTCTAAATTCCATATATATGTGTCAGTATACTGTATTGGTGTTTTTCTTTCTGGCTTACTTCACTCTGTATAATAGGCTCCAGTTTCATCCACCTCATTAGAACTGATTCAAATGTATTCTTTTTAATGGTTGAGTAATACTCCATTGTGTATATGTACCACAGCTTTCTTATCCATTCATCTGCTGACGGACATCTAGGTTGCTTCTATGTCCTGGCTATTATAAACAGTGCTGCGATGAACATTGGGGTACACGTGTCTCTTTCAATTTTGGTTTCCTCAGTGTGTATGCCCAGCTAATTTCATTCTTTTATATGGAGCTATCCAGTTTCCCCTGCACCGCTTACTGAAGACACTGTCTTTTCTCCATTATTTATTCTTACCTCCTTTGTTGTATATTAATTAAAGATAGGTTCGTGAATTTATTCCTGGACTTTCTATATAGTTTCATTGATGTATATTTCTATTATTGTGCTAGTACTGTTTCAATGACTATATCTTTGTAATATAGTCTGAGGCCAGGGAGTCTGATTCTTTCAGCTCCCTTTTTCTTTTTCAGAATTTCTTTGTCTATTTGGGGTCTTATGTGTTTCCATACAAATTTAAGAAATTTTTGTTCCAGTTCTGTGAAAAATATTGTTTGTAATTTGATAAGGATTACAATGAATCTATAGATTGCTTTGGAGGATAGTCATCTTGACAAGATTGGTTCTTCCAATCCAAGAACATGACATGCCTTTCCATCTGTGTCATCTTCAGTTTATCAATATCTTGTAGTTTTCAGGGTACATGTCTTTTGTCTCTTTAGGTAGGTTTATTTCTAGGTATTTTATTCTTTTTGAAGTGATGATAAATGAAATTGTTTCTTTAATTTCTCTTTCTGATATTTTATCATTAGTGTATAGAAATGCAATCGATTTGTGTGCATTAACTTTCTATCCTGCAACTTTACTGAATTTATGGGTGATCTCTAGTAGTTTTCTGGTAGCATCTTTAGGATTTTCTGTGTATTATATCATGTCATCTGCAAACAATGACAGTGTTTTCCAATTTGTATTCCTCTTATGTCTTTTTCTTCTCTGATTGTCATAGCTAGGACTTCCAAACTATGTTAAATAAAAGTGGTAAGAGTGGGCAGCCTTGTCTTGTTCCTGATCTTAGAGGGAATGGTTTTAGCTTTTCACTGTTGGGTATAATGTTAAACCATGATATACTTTAAAATCACTCCCCAAAGAAACCTTCTGCCCATTAACAGTCACTTCCCATTTCACCTTCCCACCTCCAGCCTAAAGCAATCATTAATCTCCTTTGTGTCTCTATTCTATCTCTTATGGTAGACATTTCACACAAATGGAATTATATAGTATGTTGTGTTTGTGTCTGACCTCTTAAAAAAAAAAAGTTATTTATTTATTTGTTTGGCTGCACCAGGTTTTAGTTGTAGCATGTAGGGTTTTTTTGTTGTTGTTTTTGTTTGTTTGTTTTTTAAGTTGTGGCATGAGGATTCCCTTTTTAGTTGTAGCATGCAGAGTCTTTAGTTGCAGCATGTGGGATCCAGTTCCCTGAACAGGGAACAAACCCAGGCCCGCTACATTGGGAGCACAGAGTCCCAGCCACTGGACCACCAGGGAAGTCCCTGTGTCTGACTTCTTTTACTTATCATAATGTTTTCAAGGTTCATCCACATTGTACCTTGTATCACTACTTTGTTCATTCTTATTGTTAGATGGTATTCCATTATACGAATATACCACAGTTTGTTTCTCCGTTTGTTAGCTGATGAACATTTTGAGTTGTTTCCACTTTTTAATTATTATGAATAATGCTGTGTCAACATCCACTCACAAGTTTTTGCGTGGATATATGTTTCCTTTCTCTTGGGTATATACCTAGGAATGGAATTCCTGGACCATATGGTAACTTTTGTTTAACATTTTGAGGCAACCATCATGTTTTGACCTATCATTAACTACTTCTTCAAACCTCAACCAAAGTGTACCTTCCTCGCAAATGGTTTCCTGTCCCTATCCCTCCCTCCTGAGTCATGTGCTCTAGTTACATGTCTCATATGACTTAGTGTCTTTTCTTTCATAGTCCTGTTCTATTCTCTTCTTGTCTCATGGCAGCACTGTATAGAGGCCCACTTAGCAAGGGACCAAAGCCTCTTGCCAACAGCTTCATCAGCAAACTGTCTTGGAATCAAGTCCCCCAGACCCAGTCAAGCCTTTAGGTGACTGAAACCCTAGTCCTTGTCTTAAAAGCAACCTCTTCAGGGATCTTGAGCCAATATCATGCAGCAAATTTCTTAAATTTGTAATATACAGGAAGTGTGAGATAATAAATATTTGTTGCTTTAAGCTACTAAATCTTGAGGATAGTTTTTTTTTTTTAACATACAATATAAATGAGTATAGTTATACTTCCTGGAACACACAAAGAGCTCAGTAAATAATGAATAAGGGAATGAATGAGTTAAGGAATTAACACCATGGACTTTCCAGAAATAAAGACATTGAAAGCTACTTTTATTAAACACTTCTTAGATGTAAGTACTTATACCAAAATCTCATTTAATGACCTCATAAATCTTAAATGATACACATGATGATCAGTATATTACTGATGAGAAAACTGAACCCCAAAGAATCTAGAAATCAAAAACAGACCCATGTGACAATAAAGCAGGAAAAAAAATCACACCACACTGCCGTCTAACATAGCAGATGATGTCCCCCCTCATCCAAGGAAACCTTTAAGCCATTCTGGGACATGAAGCAAGATGAAAAATCACCAACATAAAACCACACCATTTCATTTTTGAGTTTTTGTTCTTTAACTGTTTGTTTATTTTTAAAAATTTTTAATGAGGTAAAATTCACGTAACATAAAATTAATCACTTTAAAGTATATAATTTAGTGGCACTTAGTACATTCACAATATTGCTCAAGCATCACTCCTATCCAGTTTCAAAATAGATTGATTTATTTTAAACCTTTAAATTTAAAGGTTAAAATTTATAAATTTAAAAGTTATAATTATAAAAGTTATAAATTTTAAATTTATTTTAAACCTTGATTTATTTTAAACCTTATTTTAAACTCAAGAGTTGAGTTAGTCACACTTGTCAGTTCATGGCACATTAACATCATCGTCTGAGCAGGACCCTTTCTTTAAATCACTTATTTGTGATTTTCTTTTATTCTCCATCCTGGGAGCTCTGCCCACCACCACCCACACCGCCTTGCTAACTTGTCTAATATCTACCTCATTTGTTATCCATGCTTTGTTTTAGAAAACCCTCATGCACTTTCCAACTTTGATACGCCATTTTTCCTCAGCATAAAGAAGGGCTGTACAATTCATCTGTCCTTAAAGAGGAAGCTTTGTTTTTATAGGGAAAAAAAGTGCCAGATAAATATCACGAATTCTTGGTTCTAAATCAGAAGTGTGTAAGCTACAGGCCAAAGGCCAAACCCAGCCCTTAGCCTATTCTGTGAATTAAAGTTTATTGGAAGACACATTTATTCATGAATGTATCTTGTCTGTTTTCTCACTACAGCAGAATTTAGTTGTGACAGAGACTATGTGGCCAGAGAAGTTTCAAGTCTTTACCAGCTTGCCCTTTACGAAAAAGGGTTGCCAAACCTTCTCTAAACCACAATCTGTCACCTACAACTCTTTGTCTGATCATTAGGCAAATCTGTTGACCTCTTGAGGTTTAATGTCTAGTTCCCAAAATTGAGACCAGGGTACTAAAACTAGTTTTTAGTTCTCTTTTTTTATTTTCATTTTTACTTTCTTTCTCTCTATCTTGTGCAATAGAATGTATTTTTCAAAAAGAAAATGTTTATGAGAAAACCCAGTGTGGAAAATACAAAAAATGAAATTTCTCTCATGGAAGCAGAGTCCTGCTGGGTTGGCCTTCCCTTCATGTATTTCTCCATCAACCTCTCAGATGTTATATTGATATGCCAGGACCCTGAAAACCTCTTTGAAAAACTTAACCCACCTCTTCCTGTCTTCAAGGCTAGTCCTCTCTGTGGGATCCTGCTCTTGGATGGTAGTATGGAAAGTGATGAATTTGGTGGTTAAGTTCCAACTCTGACATTTGCTGTGTGGCTTAGGCCAGTCACTTTAACCCCTCTAAAGCTCAGCATTCTCATCTGTGAGGAAAAATATGGATACATAATCCTGATACCACATGTTGGTTGGTTGTGAGGATTTTAAAATAATATTTCTAACATACCTGACTCAGGAATCTGCATTCAGTGAATGGGAGGTGCAATGCCTTAAAAAAAAAAATTGTGTGATGCAGTCTATGTGGCGCCTCCTTCTTTGTATGTGTTGGTCTTGAATCCACATTTAGAGCATCAGTCCCTTGAGTTCAATGTTCATTTCAGTCTTCACTTTTTGGATGTTGCTGCTGAAACTGGAAAAATAGCCTTTTCATTTGTATGGAAATCTGTTACTATGCACTGTGACTTGGGGACACCCCCATTGTCTACCCTGACTGCAGATGTCATCTTCACTGGCTGGGTGAGTACTTGATATCCACGATTAGTGGTTAACAGACTCTGGGTTAAGATGGTGCAACTTCAGGCCAGAGAGTGTTCCAGACAGGAATAACATGTTAAGCCATTCTTTTCTGCAAGAGGCTATTTTCAATTAATGAGTTTATCAAATTTAAATCACTATGGAAAAAAGCATAAATAAGACTTAGGAAAGGCCCATAATGTGTGTAACCACGTATAAGAATAGACAGAAGTCAACTGCAGAGGCCAAGGAGAGCAGAAAGGGTTCTTTTAGGGAGTCCTGACCTACGTCTGCTCTTTTCTCAGACAGGCTCTGTGGCTTGAAGCAGTCCTCTAACCTCTCTGAGCTTCAGTTTGCTCATGTGCAAAACAAAAAGGGCTTAGAATCCTGGGTGACCTCCCAGGGTTATTGTGAGCATGGGTTGGCTCCAGTGCCTGGCATGTGGTGGGTACTCGCTCAATCAGAGCTCTCTCTGAATGAACCAGTGCAGGGTCACAAGAGACATGGGAGAGCCCTTTGAACATCAAAGATCCTCATGTAACACTGAAGCTGTTACATGGCAGAATGCAAGTAAGAAGCATCAATGCCTTGGAATTCTTCTGGGGGTGCTAGGCACCCTGGGGGCACTGGAAAAGGGAAGAGGATGTAGAAAGATAGGGATACATTAATAAAGATAAGAGGCATTCCTGGGACCTACTATGGATTATGTTTGGGAGTGGCCAGTGGGTTTGATCTGAATCAGAATTGTCCTGAATCAAGTCGCATAGACATGGAGTCAAAAGTTGCAACTATCATCAGAGCATACAGCAGGCACTAACTAACTATGTGCCGGGTATCATGCTAATCCATTCCATACACATCCTCATTTGATCTTTAACAACACTGAGATGTAGGTACTTAGCCTAATTTTTAGTAACAACCATCTCTGTGCAGTGAGACTAGTGAGAGAGAACCAGCTCAGGCTGCAGGACTGTGGGTGGGGAATTGCTGTGGCGCACCTCTGCATCTGCACAGAGGAAACCAGGCACCTTGGAGCCGCCGCCTCCTTTTTCTCAGCTTTGGTAAACTTGAAAGCCACAGGGTGATGGGGCAGTGTCAAAGAGGAAAGGATCCTAGACCCCTGAGTTTCCTGATAGAGAAGAAATCCCTCTGTTCACATGAGTGAGAAATAAACTTTTACTCTGTGAATCTACTGAGGTGTCAAGGTTTATTTTTGTTGGAGCAGAGCTTGATGCATCCTGACAGATACAACAGCCCGTATTTATTTAGTGCTTGCTGCTATGTTAAGGACTCTATGTATATTTTAAATTTTATGTCATCCTCGTGGCAGCCCTCTCATTCTCATTCTATAGGTGGTGAAGTCAGTAAATTATCTAAGAAGGCAGTTAGGATGTATCAGACCCTGAAAGTAAACCCAGGCATTCTGATGCCAGAGCTGCCTCACGGTCTGCTATGCTTAAGCCACTTTCTAAGAGAAGGAAAAGATAGTTGAGAAGCTGAGGAACTGGCCCGAGACCATGGAACTCAGAAATGGTGAACCGTGATTCAAGCCCATGTCTGTCTGGTTTCACACTGTGAAAGTTGCCACTGTCTTTTGTGCTCTGCTTTGCAGTTTTGTTCCAGGCTGATCAAGAGTGACCACTGTGTGTCCTACCCTCGTGTTCCCACTCATTGTCCAGCAGACAGGATGTGAACATTCTTCGTAAAGTGTGAAGGGCCGTGCAGACACTGAGACAGTGTGGGGTGATGTTTCCCACCACCCTGTGGGTGTGGAAGTGGGCACAGGCTGGCTGGCTTGCCTTGTGCTCAAATCCTTGTTCACAGGGGAGGCTGCAGATGCTCTGGCCTGACAATGAACAGCCCTTGCTCTGGGCAGCACTTCCCAGGACCAGGAAGCTTCTCTGTGCCTGAGAAGTTACAAAACTCAGCAATACCGCCATGGGTGGTCCCGGAGACGCCAGGAGCCCTGCTATTGACAGGCGTATTGACTTTCAAAACCACAGTGTTGGAGCCTCAGGGCACTCTTTGACTCATATTTCCTTCTTCAGTCTATAATGGCACAAAGGTTCAGAGAGACAGTCAGAAAGTCAGGCACAGCCCTGCCCGAGTAGGTAATGAGGAGAGGGGACTGCAGCTCGAAGGAAAAGAAATGAAAGAGATAATAACACTAGCTCACATCCAGGGGGCACATGTGCCAGCCAGGATTTAGGCTGCTCTGTGGGCAAATATCATGGAATTCTCACAGCAATACTGAGAGATGGCTGGTATTTGATTTTACAGGGCAGAGAATTGAGGTTCAGCGAGATCATATGATCTACCCAAAGTCATACATCTAGGAGCTAGAAATTATATGGGGTTCCTCTAGAAGCAGCAATCTTCCGTTGCTTGGCTCTTTTAGTGTTTCAGTGTTGATTTGTTTTATAAATGCTTTTCTAGGAGGGTTCACTTGACAGGTTTGCTATAATGAAGAGCCCACTGGGGTTTTTACCTTGCAAACAGCATTTGTAAACGTTAATTTGTTTGATCCTCACAGAAGCTTTGTGAGGTAGAGGGGATGTATTCAGTTTCCTATTCAAGGGCACCAGGACGCAGAGAAGTAAACATCTTACCCACGGTCACAGCGAGCAGCAGAGGCAGAGAAACCCAGGTGGTCTGAAACCTGGTTGGAGATTTTCCCATGAGCCTCCAGACTCTCCTCTTAGATGCTTCACTTGGGAAGTAGCCAAGAGCTCAGGCTTAGACCTAGCAACTTCTTGGACCTGAGACACAGGGCAGCTCACGAGTTCTGTGGACCTGTGCTATACAGTCTTTCTGGATCTGGCTTTCCTTAGTCATAAAGAGAGAAGAATGGCAACACTCACTTCATGGTTATTGTAAGGATTCAGTGTAATTGCACATAAAGTGATTGTTCGGGGGCTAGAAACTGTGATTTTTCTTAAACTGTAAAATCTCTGCATCTGACTGTTGCTGTCGAGAAAGCTCACACTGAATAATAACCCATCGTGATGTGATAGAGCCTGAGCCTCCCACAGCTCATGTGTGTTTCATCCTCTGAGATTTCCAGGAAACCTCACTGTGCTCAGGGCCAGTTTTCTGGTTTCTGTGGAAAATACTGCCGTTCGGTCCCCTCTGTGGCTAGCTCCTGGCGCTCTGGAAGAGAGGCTGGGTTTGGGCGGCATTAAAGACTCTACCTCCCCTCCCCATGGATGGCTCGAGGTCTTCACAAGCCTGGGAGCTGCTGTCCCTCTCAGCAGCCTCAGTTGTTTCCTGATAACAGTGTTATTCTCTCCGGTCTTCTGGGAGTCCCACCAGCATCATTAATCAAAGCACCACGTTGCTTACTTGTACTGAAGTATCCTCACTACCTCATCAATCATAAAAGCAGCAAAGGGTGTTGCTTCAGATTTCTAAGGAAATCTGCACAGCACCAAAAGGAAAAAAACACGGTGCGGGGGGTGGGGGGAGGCTTAATTATCAGCTGGTCCTCAGCCCATCACTCACGCTGGAAATGTCTTTACAGCTTTATTTGGGTTGTGTCTCTTTTTAAATCCCAGTAAACAGCCGTTAAGCTAAAAACCCTCATTGCTCGGCACAGGGAGCCCCACTGGTTTTCAAGCTATTATTTTAATAAGGCCTATTTTACAATTAAGGCACCATGGGCTTTAAATTACATATAAAATAAAATGTGGAAATTGAAGCATTAAGTGTGTGACTGCCGTTAGAGAAACAGCAGCCGCTCTTTGTGGTAAAATGCTGTCTGGTATAAAAGGAACAGAACAGAAGGCTGGAGTTATGTACCACCACAACAATAAAAAAAAAAATGCACACACGTACCGTGAGAATGGCTTTTTCACTCTTCTGCAGTCAGGTTTTGAGGTCATGCCTAAGTGAGCTAAATAACAATAATAACCATAATGATGCTGTGAATATTAATAGTAATAATGAGAGCTAACTTTTTGTGAGCACTTGCTGTGTACCTGTGCCGCTCGTGCACAGGTCACCCTCTCAACAAGTCTGACAGAGAGGTTATTCTTATCTCCATAACACAGAAGGAAATGGAGGCTTGGAGAGGAGGCCACGGATCTAAGGCCTCCTTGCTGGCAAGGGACTGAGCTAGGAGCCAAAGGCAAGTCTACCTTAATCCAATCCCCGTGGTTGCAAACACTGGCTCCAAGGCTAAGCCTTGAAATAAAAACAAATATTTTTGAGCACCAACAACTATGTTGCAGTTTTTTGGCAAAGGAAATAGCCACGGCCCTTGCCCGTGTGGTGTTTATAGTCTAGCAGGAGGTACAGATGATAAAAAGGAAAAAACGGCGTGAATTTGTGCTATATATATGATACATGTTACCAAGGAAACAAGCAGAATGCAGGGACAAATATGGGAAGGGGGCTCCTATGTAAATAGTCAGGGAGGACCTCTCTGAGGAGGTGATGTTGAAGCTGGGGAGGAGAGGAATGAGGCGAGAGGCCCCCAGCAGCCTGGCAGAAATGAGTGTCAAGCGACTGCAAGAAACTGAGGGAGACCGGTGAGGTTGCCTGGCAGTCCGTGAGAGAGGGTGGAGTAAGACGAGGAAGGCAAGCCAGGGTCAGCCCAGCAATGACTACAGCAAGGAACTGGCTTTCCTCTAAGTCTTTGGACAATTTTAGGCCAGAGAGCTCATGCTCCAATTTTAAATAGATTAATTTGGGCTACTGGTGGGGATGGATTGAAGAGGATAAGGGAGAAAGTAGGGAGATGAGTTAGGAGGTAGTGGCAGTAGCCTGGGAGCCCCGAAAGAGTGGGCAGAGGAGATGGCGGCTGAGTGGATTCAAGCTGTATTTAGGAGGTCAAAATAACAGAGTTACTGTCAACCATCCATTTCCCACACAGTTCCCACCAGACTGTGCTATCCTGTCATCTGTCCTTATCCTCCCAGCAGTCTCTTCACTCCCTCAAGCAAAGTTTCATATTCCAAGCTCCTCTGCCACTCCCTTCCTGGAATGTTCATAGATTAAGGAGCTTTGCTAGAATTGCAGCTACCTCTTCCTCCCTCTTGCATAAGAAATGTCTTTAAGTTACCACCCACTCCCACCACCCTCCCTATGGTTGGCATTTAAGGACAGAGGGTTCAAAAAGGTTTGGAGGGTTCTTGCACTGTTGCATGTTAAATAAGCTGCTTGCAGATCAGGCCTGCCTGCCTCTATAGATAGCTATCAGTGGAGGGTGATGCCACAGATGCTCATTTGCGTTTACAAAGCCTCCATGGGCAGGAGGGCTTTTGAAGAAAAGCACTGGGGGATTGGACAGGAGCTGCATCTACTTGAGTGGTCGAGATGCTCTGGTGGCAAGTCCTTGTCTTCCCTTGGAAAGCTCCTCTCTGAGGAACAGAGGGTGTGGCCAGCTGTGTCACAGACTTGGAAACTTCAATTCTCTTCCACAAAATCCAGCTCCTGGGTGGTACTGAGTCAAGTTCATTAACATCTGCCATCTGTTCAGTGGCAGTATGGAAAATGACTTGCAGCTCCATGGTTGGATTCCCAGTATGGTCTTTCAGAACTGCAAGCTTTCTTGGTAACCACAGCACAGATCCTGGGATGGGATGGAGGACCTTCAGAAAGGAGTGGTCTTTTTGAACTCTGCTTATGTCCAAGAGGCCAATACTGGCAGAGTGGAGCTTAGAGCCTTCTAAAGGGGCTCAATGTAGGTCTCTCTCCTAATGCTTGGGGAAGTATATTGAGAAAATTCTAGATATCTATTGAATTGTTTTTCAGACCCACCTATATGGTATATATTTTTGTCTTCTAAGAACTGACTTTCTCATGCCCTCAATCCCCACGCTTCCTGCAGGAGAAACTGTATTTCTGCCCTGGGCTCTGTGCCCTGGTTTCAGCTAATGGAAGACCAGTCAGACTTCCTCCCCTAAGAATGTAGAGCTGAGATTAAGATCTCAATGGAACTAGTCTCTCTCTCTCTCTCTCTTAAATTTTACTGAAGTATAATTGATTTATAATTTTGTATTAATTTCTGCTGTCAGCAAAATGGCTGTTATACAAATATTCTTTTTCATACTTTTTTCCATTATGGTTTGTCACAGGATATTGAATATACTTCCCAGTGCTATCCAGTAGGACCTTGTTGTTTATCCATTCTATACACAATCGTTTGCATCTGCTAAACCCAAACTCCTAATACCTCTCTCCCCAACCCATCCCCCTTGACAACCACAAGTCTGCTCTCTATGTCTGTGAGTCTGTTTCTGATTCATAGATATGTTTGTTTGTGTCATATATTAGATTCCACATTTAAGTGATACGGTATTTGTCTTTCTCTTTCTGACTTACTTTGCTTAGTAAGATAATTTCTAGGTTCATCCATGTTGCTGCACGTGGCACTATTTTATTCTTTTTAGTAACTGAGTAATATTCCATTATGTAATATATGTATGGTATGTGTGTATATTTACACACATAAACACACACCATATCTTCTTTGTCCTTTCATGTGTTGATGTATGTACAGATTGTTTCTATGTCATGGTTATTGCAAATAGTGCTGCTATGAACATAGAGGTGCATGTATCTTTTCAAATTATAGTTTTGTCTGGGTATATGCCCAGGAGTGGAGTTGCTGAATCATATCAACTCAATTTTCAGTTTTTTGAGGAACCTCCATACTGTTTTCCATAGTGGCTGCACCAATTTACATTCCTACCAATAGTATAAGAGGGCTCCTTTTATGCCACACCTCTCCCAGCATTTGTTAATTACAGATTGTTTAACAATAACCATTCTGTCTGGTGTGAGCACTGCATTGGTACTGTGAATACCTCAGTAGTACCTCCTTGTAGTTTTGATCTGCATTTCTCTAATAATTAGTGATGTTGAGCATCTTTTCATGCGCCACTTGGCCATCTATCTGTCTTCCTTGGAGAAGTTCTATTTAAGTCTGGGCTGATCTCTTGAACAGAGGAAATAGAACCCTGATGCTGCTGCTGCTGCTAAGTTGCTTCAGTCGTGTCCGACTCTGTGCGACCCCACAGACGGCAGCCCACCAGGCTCCCTCATCCCTGGGATTCTCCAGGCAAGAATACTGGAGTGAGGTGCCATTTCCTTCTCCAATGCATGAAAGTGAAAAGTCAAAGTGAAGTTGCTCAGTTGTGTCTGACTCCTAGCGACCCCATGGACTGCCGCCTACCAGGCTCCTCCGTCCATGGGATTTTCCAGGCAAGAGTACTGGAGTGGGGTGCCATTGCCTTCTCCGAAATAGAACCCTACTAGTGAGGAAAATCAGGTTTTCCCCCAGGCAGTACTAGGGAAATTAGCGCTATCTCACAACAGATAAACCCCAAATCTCTTAATTCTGTAAGAGTATATTTCTTATTCATGCATGCAGGAATGCCATGTGAGTGGCCTTTAGGTTCCAGTGGCAGGAAAAGAGAGAGGTAGAGAGTCACAAAGGATATTTTTAAGGGTCAAGACTTACATTGTCTCCATTTGCATTCCACAGAATTAATTAAGATGGTCCAAACATAATGCCGCGAGAAACAGGGAATTGGAGTCTCTCTGCACATCAAGGAAAAGGAAATGTTATAGTGAGCACATAGTGTTGCTTCATCACCTGAGTGAACCTGCAAACAAAGAAAGTCAGACCCTAAAGAGAGTGGGAAATGAAGAAAGCACAGGGTACAAATAGCATCTCTATAATGAACTCCCATTGTGGCCTCAGGTAATTTAAGGGATCCCTGCACTTACAAAGAGTAGCATACACACCCAACCTTTAGTCCCCTGCACAAAGACACTTTAAAAGACTTGAAGATAACATGGCTCAAGTTCAAGCCCAACTCCTCACAGTGATGAAAAGGTGAAGTTTCACATACTTATATGACTCTAGGCTTCTAATCATAAGTGACCTTGAGAATACAAGTGTTCTGGTGCTAAGGAGGTCTGTTGCCTTGGGCTTTAAAAGATGAAAATCTTCATACCACCAACTGAGAGAGTACCCTTCAATGAAGTCATGATTTTTTTTTTTTGAAAGAGCATTCTGTCCTCTTACAAAGGTCATGTTATTTTGCATTTCAGACAAAGGGCTGTAGAGTGAGGAGAAAGCCTGAATCAAGGGCAGAGTGAAGAAGACAAATACACCATTAGCATCAGGGCGCTTCCCTATGCAGATGGAGTGGGTGGCATCCTAAGTGGGCATCCTGGTTTCAATGGCATCAGGAGAAACTCACAGCTCCTCCTGCTCAGCTCTGAAACTCCATCTAAGAATTTCATTTATTCCTTTGGCTTAAATCTTTATAAATATCCCCAGACTCATCTTCCCCAAACTCAACATTCCTGCACTCAACATCCCAAAGCTAGTTCAGTTCAGTCGCTCAGTTGTGTCCGACTCTTGGCGACCCCATGAACTGTAGCACACCAGGCTTCCCTGTCCATCACCAACTCCCAGAGTCCACACAAACCCATGTGCGTTGATCGGTGATGCCATCCAGCCATCTCATCCTCTGTCCTATCAATTCCCCATGCTCATTCCAACCTGTCACCTTCTCCCCTGCGGCACCCCTCTCTCTGTCCCAAAAGTCTTTGTCCTCCTCTTCCTCATGGAAAATTCCACTTACTTTTCTCCAGCCCTTTCCAAAGCTTTACCTGTGCTACTAACAAAGATCACTCCTTCTGCGGCACCATTGCCTCTAGTATTGTTTTGCCTTGTAAGTATTTGCTTCTCATTTGGTCTTTCCTGTCCCTCCCCAGTTCCACAAACCCCAAACTGGGCACTCTTTGAAGGTAGGATTTTTTATCTTGTATTTAAACCTCTGTGCAATCATCCATTATCTGACATACAGTAAAAATGCTCAGTAAATCATTCAACTAAATAAAATGAACAAGTAAATATATGTATCTGTACAAAATTACATCTAAAAGGATAGCCAATCAAGTCTTAGAAAATATATAAGTAAGTATAAACTTATATGCAAGTCAGGAAGCAACAGTTAGAACTGGACATGGAATAACAGGCTGGTTCCAAATAGGAAAAGGAGTACGTCAAGGCTATAAATTGTCACTCTGCTTATTTAACGTATGTGCAGAGTACATCATGAGAAACACTGGGCTGGAAGAAGCACAAGCTGGAATCAAGATTGCCAGGAGAAATCTCAATAACCTCAGATATGCAGATGACACCACCCTTATTATGGCAGAAAGTGAAGAGGAACTAAAAAGCCTCTTGATGAAAATGAAAGAGGAGAGTGAAAACGTTGGCTTAAAGCTCAACATTCAGAAAACAAAGATCATGGCATCTGGTTCCATCACTTCATGGGAAATAGATGGGGAAACAGTAGAAACAGTGTTAGTCTTTATTTTTCGGGGCTCCAAAATCACTGCAGATGGTGACTGCAGCCATGAAATTAAAGACGCTTACTTCTTCGAAGGAAAGTTATGACCAACCTAGACAGTATATTCAAAAACAAAGACATTATTACTTTGCAGACAAAGGTCCATCTAGTCAAGGCTATTGTTTTTCCAGTGGTCAGGTACGGCTGTGAAGAAAGCTGAGTACAAAAGAACTGATGCTTTTGAACTGTGGTGTTGGAGAAAACTCTTGACACTCCCTTGGACTGCAAGAGAGATCCAAACAGTCCATCCTAAAGGAGATCAGTCCTAGGTGTTCATTGGAAAGACTGATGCTAAAGCTGAAGCTCCAAAGCTTTGGCCACCTCATGCAAGGAATTGACTCATTGGAAAAAACTCTGATGCTGAGAGGGATTGGGGGCAGGAGGAGAAGGGGATGACCAAAGATGAAATGGCTGGATGGCATCACCGACTCAATGGACATGAGTTTAGGTAAACTCCGGGAGTTGGTGATGGACAGGGAGGTCCGGCGTGCTGCGATTCCTGGGGTCACAAAGAGTCAGACACAACTGAGCGACTGAATGAGCTGAAAGTAAGTAGCAATCAGTTGACTGGTGCTTCAGGGTGAAGAGAGCTCTTGTTACTGTTACTGGAAGCATTTATTTTTTTTCCTCTCTGCCTTTACCTCCTAGAGTGCTCAGGTGCTCAGCTCCTCCTTTGTTTACTGCAAATTCACATTTCTCAGCTGTGCCTTGCAGCACAGATTATTTCTGTCCCTTGCTCTCAAACCTGCACACACAAGTTCATTGACATATTAACAATATTAGAACATTAGTTTCACAGGGAAAGCAATTATGCTTGTCATGCCCATCAGCATCCCCAGTGCCTAGAATAGTGCCTGACACAGATGGGTTCTGAATAAATCCTTATTGAATAAATGAAAGAATCAACAAATCAATAAATATGTGGAAGAAAAATAAAGTCCTTCCCATTAATATGCTATTGATTTTTTAGAAATTAGTCTAGGTTTTAAGTAACATTATTTTCCTCTTAGATGATATATTGGTTTTATCTCATTTAAAATTGTGGTCAATTGGCAGCAGCTAGTTAAAACACTCTATTGAGAAGAATTCAAATTGGATTCAGTGGGAAAAGAAGACCATGATTGATTAGTGATATATGTATTGGGGAAAGGAGAACAAAGAGGTGATGCATCTTTCATCCCCAAAAGAGAAAACTCCAGGTTAAAACATAAGTAATATTTGAGCATTTGAGGTTCAGGTGTTGACATCTCTGTAAAATGGTGAGTAATAAATGAGGTCTGGGATGACACAAATGTTTAAGGTTCCCAGGTAACTTGAATTTAAGGTCTTCCCTGTAGCTCAAATGGTAAAGAATCTGCCTGCTATGCAAGAGAACCAGGTTCAACCCCTGAGTCAGGAAGATCCTCTGGAAAAGGGAACAGCAGTCCACTCCAGTATTCTTGCCTGGAGAATCCCATGGACAGAGGAGTCTGGCAGGCTACAGTGCATGGGATTGCAAAGAGTCAGACTCGACTGAGCGACTAACACTACTACTAACTTGAATTTGAAAAAAAAATCATTAATAATTAAAACAATTTGTTTGAAAATTTCTATTCAGATTTATAAATGAATCTACCGATTTAAATTGCTAAATCATAAATATCTGAAACTGCAAAAAACTACTCATCCAATTATTTCATACATGGACAAGTGTTTGCGTATTTTGGAAGCAATCTCCTGGAGATTCTCTGGTATTTACTAATGCCATCCACCAAATATCTCCAGTGTTTCTTCTGCCAGGTACAAGGTTGGAGGGCATCTTCTTTGGATCTTTGAAAGTGAGTGTGGTCACAGACTTGCATTGGCCAATGAAAGGCAAACAGGTGACAAGGGCCCCCTTGGGGCAAAAGCTCTTGAGAGCCAGTATATGGCTTGCTCTTCCTGGTTCCTCCCACAACAACCAGCAAAGCTCCAGGCAGGATGCCTTCTTCAGCCTGAATCACTGCCTGAAGATATCATGGAGCAGAGCAGAATCTCCAGCTGAGCATGAACAAAAGAGAAACTTGTGCTAACATGTTTAAGCCACTGAAATTTGGGCTTTGTTTATTGCTACAATATAACTGAGTCTGTCCTGACTGATACATTTTCTAAATTGAGAATTTACAGTATGTCATAGTACAAGGTAGTGATGAGACTGGTAGCTATAAGGACCCGTTACTTGGTTAAGCATCCCCTTCTCTAAACTGTGGCTACTGTTCACCTGAAATATTTAGGAAAAGAATCAATAGAGGGAAAAATGAAAGCTCTACCTCCCACTGTTCCTCGTCATGAACCTTGTGCTCCAGCCGAACAAAGCAATGCACTGTTCTTTATAATCACCCCCAGGCTTTCTCATTTCATGCCTTTGTTCCCACTGTCCTCTCTCCTTAGAAAACCTTTCTGTCACCTTGCATCCAAGTCACTCCCAGCTCCCAAGGACCAGCTACAATGCCGACTCCTCCAAATGCGTCTTCCCACCAGCTAGGACTGATGTTCCCCTCTTCTGAACTCTCAAAGCACTTCACCATTATCTCTCTCATTATATTTCCCATTGTCTACTATAAAGGTTTACTGATGATTCTAAGAAAGAATAGAGGGATGAAAGAGAAAGGAGAAAAAGAAGGAAGCAAATTTAGGGGATTATGGGTAGTAGTATGGAAGAAACAGTTGCAAATTTAGGAAATTGGTCTTTTGCCTCTCTGTTTTATATTTTGGGCTTCCCTCCACAAATGGCTTTTTATTCTAGTTGCCCTCTCTGTACTACCCCACTTTTTCTGTGTCTCACAGTTGCTTCCTTCCAGTTATATCTTGTGATTGGTTACAATGGGGTAATTTTTCAGATAAGATATATCCTTGCTAACAGGTGAAGAAATGTATGACCCTTCCTGATTAATGTAATACATATTTTTGTTGGCCTCCCCTTCATCTCTTGGTGATTCATCGTACACATTGATGGCAACTCTAAGCTTACAGGATAGACAATTTGAAAAATTCCAACCTTAATTCCTTTAATGACCCTTTTGAAAGATAAAACCAACTTTCAGCTCTTTGAGCAAAACGAAAATTCTAGGTCTCTTGTTCAGAAGTTTTTGAGAATTTCAAGATGGCAACAGCAGAGCATAGTACAAAGGGTGAGACCCTCGTAAGTATGGGACCCTATATAACTGTGTTGATTGCCTATCCATGAAACCAGCCCTTGTGTGTGATGTGGGAGTTCTTAATGCTTTCAGATCCTGCAATGTAGATGACAGTCAGTTCTGGTTGTATATAGAGCCTCTCCAAACTGGCAACACCTTTATCTCCATCCTCCTATCTACTAAGCAAGTCCTTGACATATTAGGAAGACAGTGACATCCAGGAGTTAGTTACCTAAGGAGTGTGACAACCTTCAGAAATGTTACCTTCTCATCTTTGTTCTCTGCAGAGAAAGTGAGATGCATTCCAGCCTCAAAGCAGTGGCTCCACTCAGCTTCCTACAGCTGCCTCTCAGGATAATGCTTCAGATTGAGCATTTGTTCCCCTTTCCTCCAAATTCATTTGTTGAAACTTATTCCCCAATGTGACAATATTTAGAGGTGAGGTGTTTCGGAGGTGATTAGGTCATAAAGGTAGATGCTTCGTGAATAGAATTAATGCTCTTATAAAAGATACCCTGGAGAGCTCTCTTGCCCCTTAAGAGGACACAGCAAGAAGACAGCTGTCTATGAACCAGGAGTCTGGTCCTCACCAGATGCTAACTCTGCCAGTGCCTCCAGAACTATGAGAAATAAATTTCCAGTTTCTATAAGCCACTCAGTCTGTAGCATTCTGTTATAGCAGCCCAGAAGGACTAAGACAGATGTCATGGAATGAGTTTTGATATGTCCTCATTTTCCTTTAACAGTTTGTCGACTAGAGCGCTTATCTATTTCTTGACAGAGCTGAAAGTTTGCCCACATCTTCTAAGAACTGTGGTCTTGATGGTCTGGGAGTATGTTTTATTTTATCTTAAAATTTTTTTCTTTTCCCTACCTAAATCAAAGGCAAGTTGAGAATACTTTTAGCTTATGTTGCTAACTCCTCCATAGTTCAATTCTACATCAAGGTAACAGAGAAACTGTGGGATGTTCTCCAGTAGGGCAGGCCAGCAGGAGTTCCCAGCATGGATCTGTGATGCTCTGTGATCCACTGGCAGCTTTGGAGAGCACACACCACACACAGAGGAGGATGAATCTGCTCCTGTTCAAAATTCCAGGAAACACCAGGATCTGCAAGTCATATTGCTATTGCCCTTGCCCTGCCTTTGACAAACTAAGTCAGTAAGTTTGGGAAAAGAGTAGCAGAACAGATGAGGTCGAAGTGGTGGATGCAATCCCTCAGGGCTGGAGCCAGGATACTCTGCTTCATTGTACTTGTCATTTACAGTTCAGGTATCAAGTTAGACCAGCATCCAGTCTGATGGACTTGGTACCCATGTCCTATCTGTTGTTAAAGTTTTTTACTGTCTTCCTGGAACAGACCCCATGCTCATTTTCAATTTGGTGTCTCGCATAGATGTAACTATCAAAACAGTGGTCTAGATAGCTCACACCGGCTCACACCACTCTTCCCAACCCACCTTCAGTGATGGAACATTGGTACCTTAGAATCAGCCATAGTGGGAGAATTCACAGTGTAGAAATCAGCAAGTGCCACAAATCAGAGTTTTTTTGGTTTTGTCTTCAGAAAGCCAGCTAATCTGTTCATCAGACGTCTTAGATAGATGAGAGATGTGTGACTCATTTGTTTGGTTAGTCATCTATTCTTTCACCCATGATACAGTCAAAACACATTTATTGCTATATAATTTATCTCCCAGACCAGGACATCTTCAAGAGTAAAAGAGGACGCTGTTAAAAATTATACCAGAACAACCCAGAGCAAGCAAACGAGAATGTGTGGCTACCATCTTGTAGTGCCTCTAGGCACTGCGCTTGTGGCTGGGGCTCCAGTGGCCTTAGGAGAGACATGATCTCAGTCCTTCTGACATTACAGCCTTATGGGCTTAAGGAACATACCAATAAATGGCATTATTTAGTGCTTCATCTCCCATGAAAGTATCAAGAGATCGAAATCAAGTACTATGAAGATAGTCCTGTAAAAACTGGTTTTATCTTAATCATCTAACTTTAAGAAATTTTGAGTTGTGACTATATCAAGTAATTCTGCTGTCTTAAAAACCAAACCACATAAACACCCTTCATGTTCAAAGTGGTCACCCAGAGAGACTGTGTAATTATCCCAGGGAGGCTGCCATTTGAAGAATACCCAAGTCCTAAGGGTATTTTGATTAGCTTTGACAGTGGTCAGTCTTCATCCCTGCTGTACAGATTTAACTTTTGAAATGAACCCAAAGTTACTTGGCATTAAGTGTAACAAAGAAAGAAAGTGATCAAACGGGGCAGAATTTTGATTTAAAACAGAGTGGAATCATAAGGTCATGAGACGAAGCTTCCTCTGAGGTTAGCTAAAGTGACTTTGCAAACAGACACTCCTCAGAAGTCTTACCAAGTGAAGTTTTGCTCGATTTCTTTGGATAAGCATTCTTTATTTTTAAAATCACCCCAAGAGCTTTTGGCCACATCTTATATAGCTCAGGTATGGGGGGAAAAGCAAGGCTGCAGTAGAATAAAGAAATCTTGGTGGTTTGACATTTATGTCACAGATTCCCAAAAGCTTACTGATAAAATTTTTTTTTCAATCTACTACTAGAATTGAAATAGTCAAAATGTCCTAAATATGGTTAATCTTAAAATGGTGCTAGAGAAAGAGAGCAGCTGCTGGTTTACTGATCTTTAGGAGGTGCTACCCTACACAAATTCCTACTAGTGCAAACTGAGCTCAAGCCCCAGTGCATTCACTCAGCACAGGGTGATGGAGCACCTACCGCATTTCAGCGCTCAGCCCTGGGCATCCAGCAACAAGGAAAAGTCACAAGACTCATGCGTTCCTGAAAGCCATAGCCTAGCTTTGATCAACCCATAGGCAAGGTGGTTTCACACTGCTGTGCCAAAATAAATTCCACTAAGGAAACATGTCCAAAATCACCGCAGATTGTGACTGCAGCCATGAAATTAAAGATGCTTGCTCCTTGGAAGAAAAGTTATGGCCAACCTAGATAGCATATTCAAAAGCAGATACATTACTTTGCCAACATAGGTCTATCTAGTCAAGGCTATAGTTTTTCCAATGGTCATGTATGGATGTGAGAGTTGGACTGTGAAGAAAGCTGAGCACTGAAGAACTGATGCTTTTGAACTGTGGTGTTGGAGAAGACTCTCGAGAGTCCCTTGGACTGCAAGGAGATCCACCCAGTCCATTCTGAAGGAGATCAGCCCTGGGATCTCTTTGGAAGGAATGATGCTAAAGCTGAAACTCCAGTACTTTGGCCACCTCATTGTGGAGAGTTGACTCACTGGAAAAGACTCTGATGCTGGGAGGGATTGGGGGCAGGAGGAGAAGGGGACAACAGAGGATGAGATGGGTGGATGGCATCACTGACTCGATGGGCACGAGTCTGAGTGAGCTCTGGGAGTTGGCGATGGACAGGGAGGCCTGGTGTGCTGCAGTTCATGGGGTCGCAAAGTGTCGGACACGACTGAGCGACTGAACTGAACTGAACGAAAAGTGTAGGACTTATGAGTGAGTATACCCTTCTGAGGAAGTAAGGTTCAAGCTAGGACGTGAAGTATAAATAGGAATTAACTGGACAAATGAGAGAACAAATAAACTGTGAGGGGAACACCATGGGCAGAAACTCAGAGGCTCACATTAGCATCGGGGAATCATTCTAATTTGGAGATACATGACCAAACTCATTTTCTGTTAAATGAGGAAGATGAGAAGGTCTTCTAGAGACCAAATGTCTTGACTCGTATCTCATTCAGGGTGTTGCCCAGCACCCTCCTGGCACTTCTTGAATTCAAGATGTATCTGAAGCAAACAGAGCCTAAAAGTTTGGATTAGCAACAGGCATTGCTCTTGAGATTAACATCCAGGACTTGTGTGTGCGCACACACACATATACACACACACTTAGATTTATGCACATGCACATATTTATGCACAGATATACATATCTATGTGTATTCTTTGCTTTTGAGAATGGCCGTTTATATTGAGCAGCAACATTGAATAACAGAAAGAACTGAATTCTACTCCTGCCCATATTGGTACAAGTCACTACATCATTCCATGCTTCTATTTCCTTATCTGTAAAATAGGGACAGATCTTCTGATCTAAACAATGCATTGGGTTTTAGAGGTGCTGCTGCTGCTGCTGCTAAGTCGCTTCAGTCATGTCCGACTCTGTGCGACCCCGTGGACCGAAGCCTACCAGGCTCCTCCGTCCATGGGATTTTCCAGGCAAGAGTACTGGAATGGGTTGCCATTGCCTTCTCCTTTTAGAGGTGCTAATCAGATTGTTAATATGAAATTGTTGTACCTACATAATACATTGCTATATAAGTGAATATTATTAGACAGCCAGGAAATTAAATGGTGGTTTGGTGAGGTCCCTTGTGTGGTGACACTATGACTTTGCTTCCTTCTTTGCCTGTTCATCTGGAAATGCTCAAGCTACTTGGTACTTGCTCCACAGATCTATAATCTAGAGAGCTGCCCCACCAAGTTCACAGACCTTCTAGGTAGGTTTCAGTGTCATAAGGTCTGGATACCAGATCATGATGCTAGCTTTGTTGTTTTCCAACTCTGTTGCCCTTGAGAGAGCTACACAACTTTCCTGAGCCCCAGTTTCCTTATTTCTAAACTTTGGATACTAATATTTTCCTCACAGACTAGTGAGAGGTAGAGGCTATTTCGGGAATACCCCTAGGCCCTTGTCTGTTACCTAGGAGCCTCAGGAGGCTGCATGTGGCAAGGCCAGTGCTTTACTTCCAGCATCAGCTCCAACACGGCCAAACACACAGCAGTCCTGTATATCTGCTGTATCACTATGGAGCTGTCATTCTGTGAATGTTAACATATCTTTGGGGGACAATATTTGCATTTTTCAGTCTGTCCCTTGCCTTGGAGTTGCTTTAGTTGTTTATTCAACCAACATTTAGTGAGCACTTACTATGTGCCAGATACCATTCTAGGCACTGGGCCACATTATGAACAAGATAAACTAAAATCACCACTCTGGGGGGAGCAGGCGGGGGACAGGTAGTAAACCATAAATATAGCATGTTAGTAAATTCGGGGGGGGATAAAAGAGCTGTGTGGCTGTTTAATGGGTGTTAAGTTTCAGTTATGCAAGATGACTAAGCTCTAGAGATCCGCAGTGCAACATGGTGCCCACAGCTAACAATATGATGTTGTTCCCTTCAAAATCTTTAAAGGGATGAGTCTCATTGTTATGTGTTCTTACCAGAAAAAAGCAAAACAAAAAATCCAAAAACCAAAAGGATACAAGGAAACTATTGGAAATGATGGACATGACTGTTACCTCGATTAAGGAGGAGGTGTCAGAAGTTTTTGCATATGTCCATAGTCAAGTTGTACACATTAGTCATGTATAGTTCTTTGTGTATGTCATATAGATCAATTATCCCTTACATATTGATATTGTATATATCAGTTCAGTTCAGTCACTCAGTCATGTCCAACTCTTTGAGACCCCATGGACTGCAGCAGTCCAGGCCTACCTGTCCATCACCAACTTCCAGAGTTTATTCAAACTAATGTTCATTGAGTCAGTGATGCCATCCAACCATCTCATCTTCTGTCGTCCCCTTTTCCTCCTGCCCTCAATCTTTCCCAGCATCAGGGTCTTTTCCAGTGAGTCAGTTCTTTGCTTCAGGTGGCCAAAGTACTGGAGTTTCAGCTGCAGCGTCAGTCCTTCCAATGAATATTCAGGACTGATTTCCTTTAGGATGGACTGGTTGGATCTCCTTGCTGTCCAAGGGACTCTCAAGAGTCTTCTCCAACACCACAGTTCAAAAGCATCAGTTCTTCAGTGCTCAACTTTCTTTATAGTCCAACTCTCACATCCATACATGACTACTGGAAAAACCATAACCTTGACTAGATGGACCTTTGTTGGCAAAGTAATGTCTCTGCTTTCTAATATGCTATCTAGGTTGATCATAATTTTTCTTCCAAGGAGCAAGTATCTTGATTCCAGTTTGTGCTTTATCCAGTCCAGCATTTCTCATGATATACTTTGCATATAAGTTAAATAAGCAGGATGACAACACACAGCCTTGACGTACTCCTTTTCCTATTTGGAACCAGTCTGTTGTTCCATGTCCAGTTCTAATTGTTGCTTCCTGACCTGCATACAGATTTCTTAGGAGGCAGGTCAGGTGGTCTGGTATTCCCATCTCTCTCAGAATATTCCACAGTTTGTGGTGATCCACACAGTCAAAGGCTTTGACATAGTCAATAAAGCAGAAGTACATATTTTTATGGAACTCTCTCACTTTTTCAATGATCCAACAGATGTTGGACATTTAGTCTCTGATTCCTCTGCCTTTCCTAAATCCAGCTTGAACATCTGAAAGTTCTTGGTTAATGTACTGTTGAAGCCTGGCTTGGAGAATTTTGAGCATTACTTTACTAGCGTGTGAGATGAGTGCAGTTGTGTGGTAATCTGAGCATTCTTTGTCATTGCCTTTTTGGACTGGAATGAAAACTGACCTTTTCCAGTCCTGTGGCCACTGTTGAGTTTTCCAAATTTTCTGGCATACTGAGTGCAGCACTTTTATAGCATCATCTTTTAGGATTTGAAATAGCTTAACTGGAATTCCATCTCCTCCACTAGCTTTGTTCATATCTCAATTGTATTGAAAGCTGTTTAAAAAGAAGGAGCAGTATAAAGTTATCAAGAATGCAGAGGTTGGAGCAGCAGGTGTGTCTTCTTAAGGTGTTCAGGGTAAGCATACCTGGAGAGAAATCATTTGGTCAGACACTTGCAATAGCTGGGAGACCGAGCTACATTGGAAATGAAGAGGACAGAGAATATTCCTTGCAGAGGGATTAGGACCATGGGTGATGTATGAGGAGGGTGATGTATGATGTACAAGAAAGCCAGTGTGGTGTAACAGGGGGAGCCATGGGGGAAATAGCTGAAGAGAAGGTTGCAAAGTTTAAGGAAGCTCAGATCATTGAGGGCTTTGTAGACATTGATTAGACTCTGGATTTTACTCTGAGTTTATTCATTTCACAAGTAGGTTTTAGGTTTCTGTTTCATGGACAGTCATGTGTTAGAAACCACAGTGGCCAGGAAGAAATCAGAAGCAAAAAGAAAGAACAATCTGTTGGTCCCTTTGCTGTTGAGACTGGTGGACAATCAATGACATCTATTGATTATGTAGCCTTTCTTTTGTTTATTTGGGCAACATGTAGATTGAATATGTAGATTATGCAGCTACATCTATTAATGTAGCCTTCTTTTGTTTATGTGGTCAACACATCGAGCCCTTCTTCTGATAGCTATCAGGGCATAACTGAAAAAATCCAGAGAGGGTCCACATTTACCTTTAGCTTTCAGCCTGACACAGGTTCTCTCCCTCTTGGAAATATTAACATTTGGGGCCACTTAATTCTGTATTGTGGGCAACTATTTTTGCACTGTTGGGAACTGAGCAGCATCTCTGCCCTCCACCTACTAGAAGATAGTAGCAATTCTCCCAGTTGTGATGACCGGAAGTGTTTGCAGGCACTGTAACTGTCCCTGAGTAGGGCATGCAGAATCATCCCCAGAGAATCAGTATTCAAATTGGAGAGAGGTGCTGGACTTCTGTCATTATTTTTGGCTAGTAATGGCTGAACCTTTTCTCTTTAATTTGGAATCCCCTACTTTATGAAATACGGAGACAGAGCATATGTCCTTTTGCAATATCTGAAAATGCCAAAAACTTGCTTTCAAGACATCCCTGATAGCGAGGGTATGCATCTAGGCTCAGCCAGTCATGTGTATCTACTCCTAGTTTTGTATCTGAAGACAGAGCTGCAAAGAAACAGGGCCAATAGAAAGTTCCTTGCCAGTTATAGGGGCATAGTAAGATGTAGTTTCCAGGAAAGCAGGGAAAGGACGATCCACAAGACAGTGTGGTCCAGAGATACAAGTTCCAGAGCCGAGTGCTCAGCATTGGAGGAGACACTATCCTGCTCACAGCATTTTGTGATTGGCAGGGCCGTCTCCAGGTTCCTAGTTTCTGTGTTTAGTTCCCGCTGGTGCTTTCCCCTGTATCCTTTTGGGGAGTTATTTTTCTGCATTAGTCATCCCATTCAGTTTCTATTGCTTTCCATCAGGAACTTTGCCTGAGACCTAAGAATAAGACAGATTGAAAGGGTTGGTACTCAAATTTGGACAGAATGAGCTCTTATTGAGTAGTTGTCATTTGAATATTCTTGTGAGTTGGAATACTTTAGTAGCTTGCCTTTATGACCGTTGCTTTTTTTTTTTTTTAAGAGGAAAGAGTCAAAATTCTTACATGCTCAGAGACACTGCCTTAAGCCTTTCCTGCTGCTGCTAAGTCACTTCAGTCATGTCCGACTCCGTGTAACCCCATAGATGGCAGCCCACCAGGCTCCCTTGTCCCTTGGATTCTCCAGGCAAGAACACTGAAGTGGGTTGCCATTTCCTTCTCCTATGCATGAAAGTGAAAAGTAAAATTGAAGTCACTCAGTCGTGCCTGACCCTCAGTGATTCCAAGGACTGCAGCCTTCTAGGCTCCTCCATCCATGGGATTTTCCATCCCACTGGAGTGGGGTGCCATTGCCTTCTCCGAGCCTTTCCTGAAGAGAGACTAAATGGAGAGAGGGAGGGAGACTTGTGCTCTTCATGGGGACTTAGATTGAAGACCAAAGCCTCATAGAGCTCTCCACTGAACCCCATCCATCCATAACCTCCAAAACTTTCTGTAAGCTACAAAATGGTGGCAGTAATTTTTAGTAGACTGTTTACTAGGCTGTGATTTGGTCACCTTTATGACCTGAGACCTTCTTGGTATCTCTGCTGGTTGATAACTGTGTTTGAATCTGGCCCTTTCTCAATCAGATTCTAAAAGAAAATTAAATACTAAAAATGCATCCATTGTATGAATGAAAGAGACTTATCAAGTAATGATGATAATAATAAAGAAATACTAAGAATGAACACTGAGTCCATTCTTGTGCCAGGGACTCTTCTAAGTGCTGCACTGGTACAACTTTTCCTTTATTCTTCACCTTGACAATATGAAGCAGGCTCTATTATTATCCCCATTTTATAGATGGGAAGACAGAGGTATTAAGAGGTTAACTAACTTGTCCAAGGTCACAAAGTCAGTGAAGGATGGAGCTGGAATATTGATGTTGATTTATTTAGGAGCATCAACTCCTTTCAAGATGATAATTAAATCTTCTGACTTGAAGCCATGGATTAAAATACTAGTTCTGCTTCATACTATGAGAACTTACATTTAACTTTTTTCATTGTTAAACAAATAATAGTATCTAGCCTCACAGGAATCTGAGAAGATTCAATGAGTTAACATGTAAAAGTTTAGTACCTGGCACCAAGTAAGCATTCAATAAATGTTAGCTAATATTATTAGTATTATTATTTCTTTGTGTATAACAGGCACACTGGTTGCAGAGCTTGTGTTCTTACTATGATACTATAATGTTTTTCTTATTAGACTCTGTCCTCTGTCCCACAGTCGAACGGTTGACACACGTAAAGCAATCAATAAATACTTGATGAATAAATGAATGAATTGGTAGAAAATACAGGGGAGAATTAGTAGAAGATACAGAAGAGAATTGGGTCTGATGCTACCATGTGGAGTTTGGATGGGAAACACAAATTCATATTTCTTAGGAAATAAAAATAATCTCCTGTGTTTGCTATCATTAGTGGATCAAGAAACATGCCTTCTTTAGTAAATGACCAGCTTGTCTACACTAAAGGAAACACCAGGCTCTGGGACCTCCCAAGGATTTTGAAACGCTGGTCCCTCTCACACTTTTTCTTTGCTTCCTCATCTGCACCTAACCGCCTGCCCAGCCTGTGCTGTGAATTTCATGGCCATAGCTTATGCCAGTAAAAAGCTTTCATGCTCTGCTAATGTGGCGTTTGTTTGGTAATATGTGGGAGAGAGCATTAAAAATAAATCCAGAAATGGCATCTTATAAATTTGGATTTTTCTGTTCTCATAATTTATAGGAGTTCATGTTAGAGAGCACTGCCTTATGCATAAATACAGTTTTTTTGTGTGAGCTGATGATGGAATTTATATCAAAGGGGGTCGAACGTATACTTCATGAACTCAGCATCCGCTATTAGAAGCTATTTCATGTATAACTGGAGACAAATGATCTCTCCAACTCCTTTCAAGATGATAATTAAATCTTCTGACTTGAAGCCATGGATTAAAATACTAGTTCTGCTTCATACTATGAGAACTTACATTTAACTTTTTTCATTGTTAAACAAATAATAGTATCTAGCCTCACAGGAATCTGAGAAGATTCAATGAGTTAACATGTAAAAGTTTAGTACCTGGCACCAAGTAAGCATTCAATAAATGTTAGCTAATATTATTAGTATTATTATTTCTTTGTGTATAACAGGCACACTGGTTGCAGAGCTTGTGTTCTTACTATGATACTATAATGTTTTTCTTATTAGACTCTGTGTCCTCTGTCCCACAGTCGAACGGTTGACACACGTAAAGCAATCAATAAATACTTGATGAATAAATGAATGAATTGGTAGAAAATACAGGGGAGAATTAGTAGAAGATACAGAAGAGAATTGGGTCTGATGCTACCATGTGGAGTTTGGATGGGAAACACAAATTCATATTTCTTAGGAAATAAAAATAATCTCCTGTGTTTGCTATCATTAGTGGATCAAGAAACATGCCTTCTTTAGTAAATGACCAGCTTGTCTACACTAAAGGAAACACCAGGCTCTGGGACCTCCCAAGGATTTTGAAACGCTGGTCCCTCTCACACTTTTTCTTTGCTTCCTCATCTGCACCTAACCGCCTGCCCAGCCTGTGCTGTGAATTTCATGGCCATAGCTTATGCCAGTAAAAAGCTTTCATGCTCTGCTAATGTGGCGTTTGTTTGGTAATATGTGGGAGAGAGCATTAAAAATAAATCCAGAAATGGCATCTTATAAATTTGGATTTTTCTGTTCTCATAATTTATAGGAGTTCATGTTAGAGAGCACTGTCTTATGCATAAATACAGTTTTTTTGTGTGAGCTGATGATGGAATTTATATCAAAGGGGGTCGAACGTATACTTCATGAACTCAGCATCCGCTATTAGAAGCTATTTCATGTATAACTGGAGACAAATGATCTCTCCCCCTGTTTGTCTTAACTTAAAATTCAGTTGGTTTGCTTGAATTCATTTCCAAGGCATAGCAGTGGGGGCAGGGAACCCAAGATTTATACACCTTTAATATAATCAATTCTAAACATATCTTTAGACAAATAATTTAAAAATCTATGCATCACAAAACACCTCTATTAATTTCAGGATACACAGTTTGGAGAATTTTTATGTGATTGTGGGTTTGTATGTTTAAGGATATATATTTTTTTAATTCCATCTTCTTTTTCCTTCCCTCTCAGAAAGAAATTTTAACAGGAATGTTTTAAAATAAAATCCCACAAGGAAACAATCCTCTTAGACAATTAAACTGGAGAAGGTCCCTTGAGGGCAGAAAAAAAAAGTCTGTAAAAATAATTGCCGTGCTGGATTTCTGCTCTATTTTGGTTGGACATAAGCAAAGACATCGGATGCCTGTGCCCACACTCAGAGAAAACACACACACAAACACACTTAGAGTAAGTATGTCCATCCATGGAGCTGGCTTGTGACACTGCTGTGTGTAACTACCTGGCCACACTTGGGGCCTTTCTGGCAAGCAGCCGTGATTTGGAGACTGTAAGCAATATAAAATAACAATCAGGTCATTTACAAGGTTCTGCCAAATATTAACCTTCTATCCAATTCTCCTTCAACCTTTCAGAGCCCCTAATGTAAACCAGGCCAGCTCCCACATCACTTTGCAATATTCTGGGATGGGGGTGGCAGTAGTGGGTGAGTCGGGGGAGCTGATACATACTTGTTAGAAATATCTTAAGGGGGTGTGTTTATACCGAGATAATGATGTGGTTTGTTGTTGTAGGGTTTTTTTTAAGTGCCAGAAAGATTGTCTAATTGCCCTCCCCTTCCTTAGGGGAAACTCAAAGGTTAACTGGTCCAAGAAAGGAGGGTTTGCATTTGCCCTGCAGATAACAGAATTACTTGGGCTGTGGTTGAGGGTATAGGAAACTGTGGTTTAGGGCCAGGTGGCCGAGAGTGTTTTGGCAGGGATGACTGAAGTTATGGTTTTGTGTCTGTGTTAGGGAATCGCTTTGGACAAGAATCGTGTAGTCCTGCAATTAATGCCACACTTAGGAGCATGCTCAGACAGCTAATGTTGTGTTAGTATTTATTTTTAACATGCTTATTGTAACTATTGTTAGCCCTGTTAAAAACATCGTAGGTTTGGATCTTGATCTCTACATCTTCTCTTCTCTCTCTTTTTCTTTTTTTAGCAACCAGTTTTGGGCCCTTAGCACGTGCCAGACACCATGGTTGACATGCGTTATAATCCTATTTAATCCTCAGAACAACCATGGAGGTGGATATTGTTAACATCTCCATCTCAGAAATGAGAAGCACCTTTCTCAGGTTAAATCACAGCTGAATATGGGGCTGGATGCAAATCCCTCTCCCTTGACAACACAGACTCCTGGGCCCTATGAACCTTCTGGTTTAAGATGTCTTTAGCCATCCATGCCTGGATCTCTTCTGCAGGGATCACTAGTTTTTGCTTTTAAATGTCAAGGGAGCAAAAGCAACTGAACTAGTCTGAGCCATGTCACAGAGGACTGTATTTCTCAAATCATCCATAATCACCAAGATTAAACAGAGAAATCATTCCTAAGTGAGCCCCTCTGTTTAAAGAATGGACTTTATTCTCTCTTCCTGCTGGACAAACCCCAGACAAGTATTCCTTTCCCCTCTAAAGCCTGATCATCCCTTCCTACCAAAGACCTTGAAGAACTGTCATGCAATTGCCAGTTTGAAATTAAGCCAGGTGAATAGTTTGGCACTAACACAACAGCAAAGCTGATATCTCTGGGTCTAATCCGGAAGTTGGTGTTGTCACAAGTTCATTGGAAGCGGGGTAACATTTCTTGTAAGCCAAGATGTTACATCTTCCTGTGAGTCTTCTTTCAGTGTATTTCTTTCTTCATGGAGTGGGAGATGGGGAGCCAAATTCTTTAGCAAATGGAGTGTTAGAATAAAGAGTTCTGCTTGAACTTTTAAAGCAAGTACCAGTGTACGTAGTCAAGGAACCCAGATTTAACAGCACTGCTGTTATTTTAACAATAGGTTACCAGATCCATTGGGCAATCTGACTAAAAGCCCATATTTATTTCCCTAATTTTATAAACATTTAATAGGTCCTTATTAAACACATCAGCCAGCATGATTTAATAACACAATCAGTCTAGAAGTTTAAGAAAATTGAAAACAGGATTTGAATGTAATACAGGCACAATTACTGGAGATTATAGGGAATCATTCCCATATGTCTCCAGTGGAGAGCTGCTAATCTCTGTTTGCGTGGAGGTGATTTCCTTTGGAACCCTGCCCAGCCTTCAACAGCACTAGCGCTGAACAAATTAGATTGAAAGTCCCCAATTTTATGACTAAGGTAATATACTCTGTGAATTTAGAGAAACACTGAATTCCTATTTTCACTGGCTCTCAAATGCTGGACAGAGACCTTGATTTCATTTAGTTTGGCTCCACTTAGAATATGGTCATAGGTTTGAAGGGGTCAGCATATGTTTTTGTGTGTCTTTCATAGATACTCTAACTCCTTTCCTCCCGCAGCACTGAGACGTTCGCATCACTGCTCCGTGAATGACGACAGATCTTAGGAATGTGCTGCAATTAGACCTGGAAGACAGCCTGCTGCTCCGGGCTTGGGGACCCGAACCCCCTCCTCTAAATGCCTGAGCCCCTCCCCCGATTCCCTGTCGTCTGCTTGTAGGCTTTGTAAGTAGATTTTATTATGCTCAGAGTGGCAACCTGGGAAACTCAGCTTAGTTTTTCCCTCTTTCTTAGGCGGTTTCTAGAAAAAGAGTGGATTCTTTGCAAGGAGGCAGAATTTCTTGACTCTGGGTAAGACAACAAGAGCCAGTAAGCTTAATGTTGACGCTCTTGGAACGATTGTATTAGGGGCAAAGCTGAAAATAGGTTTCCTGTTTTCTGACAGTCTTTGCTTTAATGTTCTCTTCCCATCCTGCCTCCTGTTTTTGTAGAACTAGAAAAACATAGTAACAATGACTCCTGATTACTGGGCACTGAATACATGCCAGCACATTATAGTATTAATGACTTGCAACCTCATCAGAACCCAATAAGGTCAGTATCACCATTTATACTTGATATAAAAGGAGACTGAGATTCTGTCCATTTCAGATCTTTGCTCTGGTCTTAGCAAAGCAAGGATTCAAACCCTGAGGTCTTTGACTACAAGGCTCCAATTGTTAATTGCCCTTTGGAGTTTGCTTTTAACAATGGTAAAGATAATGGTGGCTCAGGCAATAAGGAGACTGCTTGCAACGTGGAGACCTGGATTCAATCCCTGGGTCAGGAAGATCCCCTGGAGAAGGAAATGGCAATCCACTACAGTATTCTTGCCTAGAGAATCCCATGGATTGAGGAGCCTGGCAGGCCATAGTCCATGGGCTTGCAAAGAGTAGGACATGACTGAGCAACTAACACACACACTCAGAGATAATGAGATGATAGCAATGCCTTATGTGTGTATGAAAAGAAATAGGCATCTTCCCACTCAGTCCCATATTTCTGCCTTTATCCATTCAGATTCTTCCAGGTTTTTCTTCTTTACTATGGTTCTTTTAACTTCTGAAGATACAGGAGCAGCAAGAGGGGGAGAATCATAGGACTTAGAGGAAGAATTTGGGGTAAGATTTAGAAGATGTGTTGGGCAGCTCACAGAGAATCAGGGGAAAAGATTTTAAAATTCTCAAGTTAAAGGTTTATCGATCACTTACCATGTTCTAGGAGCTATTCTAAGCACCTTTCTTGTATTTCCCTTCATTTCAGTCCTTCAAACCCTATTAATTTATTTATCTAATTTATCCTAAGTAAATATTTATTTTACCCACATTAAGTAGTTTGTTCAAAGGTACCCTGCTAGCAAGTGGCATAACTAGGATTTATACCCAGGCATTCTGGGTCCAGCATCCACTTCTACCACTAGTCTATGGCAGTTGAATATCAAGTAGAACCTTCACTGTGATACATGCAAATGAAGCATTTATGTTACGTGTCAGTTAATTTTTGTTGTTGGACTGCATGTTTGCCTTTCACTGGACCCCTTGCCTGAAGGCCTTAATGGATTCATCTAAGCAGAGTGGGAACCAAACCCATGACTTAGGAACTCACTTTACAACCTAAGCATATTCTTTTCTCCAAACTACATACATGCACAGATATATGCACAAGCACACACACACATACACACACACACGTATGTGGTACAACTCACAAGCACAGACAAATTCATTACTGTATATTAAGGCTTAACTTGTTGACTATTAAAACAGAATGAAACAAAATTATCCCCTCAGGTAGTCAATACACCAGAACTCTTTATTCACCTTCCACTGTAGTCAGGAGTGTGAAGGTTAGCTTAAAGGGGGAATGTTTGACACCCAGACATCTGTGTATAGACTTTTCTTTGCTTCTTTCTTGTGCAACTATAGCAACTAGTCTCCAACTATAGCTTGCATTAAAGATACTGTAGAGAATACTATATCCTATAGATAATTGATATAATATTAGAGATAGTATTGATGTATAAGTCTCATACCACAGAGAATTGAACACATTAAACCAGAGGCTGTCTCCTGAACCTGATGGGCTCTGAAGGCCCTACCTCCCCTTCAGACTTTAGACAAGCCAGGTAAGAACTGGCTCAGTGGCCCAACACTTTGAGGCTTTTGAAATTATACCAGCTCTGGGAGGTACCAGTTCAGGGCCTGGACTAGTGAGATGTCTCTACACCACAATGTTTCTTCAGAAAAATTGTGAGAAGCCTCATCTTAAGTCAGAATGTGTTGAACTCGAAAGGGAATATTTCTGGGCCATATAGAGTAGCACCTTTTATCAATCTTCAACTTCTTCTGTAAATGATTCAGATACCTTCTAGAGTCATTGAACATAGCAGCCTGAGTGTTTAACAACTTTTTAAAAGAAATATAGGTAAGTTCAGGTGAACTATCTGAGAACAATCTAAGTTAATAAATAGCAGATAGACTTTTCTGTTTCTAGAAAACAAACCCTCCTGAGTATCATCCCATTCCATCACTAAGTATTTTATTTCATCAAAGTTTTCCAGTGCAGGTTTTCCACTAAATCCTCATGGCTAATTCCATCATGTTACTGAGTTTTTATAGAGCATGACCTCTCTGGAGCCCACCTGCCTGACTTGCAATCATCACTCTGCGAATCATTAGCTTTATGTCCAAGGCAAGTTCATTTCATCTCTCTGTGCCTCAGTTTCCCCACCTCTAAAATGGAGAGAATAATGGAATCTACCTCCTGGAGTGGTTGTGAGCGTTAAATTAGTGAATCCATGTCAGTTACTTAGAAATGTGGTTACTGGCACACATTCAAAGTTTAATGAATGTTATTTCCTGTGCCTTCAAATGAGCAGATAAAAGTCAAGATAGAAGTCACTGCAGACCATGTATCTCACAGACGTCACTGGGCAAGATACAGATTTGATTTTACAATTAATAAAATAAGTTGAGTGTTATATTGTGGACCAAGGATGGGATTTTAGAATTAGACAAACCTGACTTTGCATCCTGGCCCTGCCCCTTTCTGAAGCTGTCCTCCAGATGACATCTCTGAGCCTCAGTTTCCTCATTTATTAAAAATAGGAGGATGCTAATGCCTACTTTAGGAGACTTAATGAATGGAATCTGCATGAGGCAGTGTGTGGTCAGATACGTGAACTTCAGAGCCATACAGTTCTTGGTTCAACCCCCCTGCCACTAGTGTCTGAGTGATAATGGAAAAAACACTCACCGTTTCTGAACCTCAGTTCCTTCATCTGAAACAAAGGAACAATTAAACCCATTTTGCAGAGTTGGAGTGAGGGTTAAATGAGATTTCTATACAATTCCTGACATATAGTCAATACTCAAGAGATGATAACAGTGTTATTATTAACAGACTTTTCCAGATCACATAGATGGCTGCCATCTCCACAGCCACACCTCATGAGAATGACTTTGATTTGTTTCAATTGTGCTAATATACATATTACATAAAATTACCATCTTAGCCATTGCTAAATGATATCTAGTGCATTCATACTGTTAGACAAGCATTACCACAACACATCTCTAGACCTCTTTTCATTTGCAAAACAAAAACTCTGTACTCATTGAATAATAACTCATTTCTCTCTCTGCCTTCAACCCCCAGCAACTACCATCCTACTTTCTGTCTCTTTTGAATCTGACTACCCTTAATACTGCAGATAAGTGGTATCATATAGTATGTGTCTTTTTGTGACTGGCTTATTTCACTTAGCATAATGTCCTCAAGGTTCATCCATGCTACAGCATGTGTCAGGATCTCCTTTTTAAAGGAAAAAGATCCGATTGTCTACTACACCACATTTTGTTTATCTGTTTATCAAGCAATAGACACTTTGACTGTTGCTTCCACATTTAACTGTTATGAATAATGCTACCATGAACATGGGTGTACAAATATCTGAGACCTTGTTTTCAGTTATTTTGGGTCTATACCCGGGAGGAGAATTGTTGGATCATATGGTAATTCTACTTTTAATTTTTTGAGGAACTATTGCACTCTTTCCCATGGTAGCTGCACCATTTTACATTCTTACCAACAGAGGACAGGATTCTAATCTCTCTACATTCTCACCTACACTTGTTATTTTCTATTGATTCTATGGGAGCCATCTTAATGGGTGAAGAGCTATCTCACTGTGGTTTTCATTTGCATTTCCCAAACAATTATTAACACAGAACATCTTTTCATGTTGGAGAAGGAAATGTCAGCCCACTCCAGTACTCTTGCCTGGAAAATCCCATGGACAGAGGAGCCTGGTAGGCCAGTCCATGGGGTCACAAAGAGTCGCGCAACTGAACCACTTCACTTTCACTTTCTTTTCAAGAGCTTATTGACCATTTATACATTTTCTTCAAAGAAATGTGTATTCCAAGTTCTTTGTCTACCTGTTAATGTTTTTTGTTGTTCAGTCATACAAAAATGACATTTCATAAAACTTCCAGAAGCTCATTTTATGGAGAAACTTTTATTTTTTCTTAAAAAAAAAAAATCCTTAAAGGAACTGTGAGTTTGTTTTTTCTTTTTTTTTTTTTAACCATATGGGGCTGTAAATCTCCCTTTCCCTAGGAGTAGCTTAAATAGAAGCCTTGGGTGTGAGAGTACAGGAAAGACCTCTGCCTCTGGGACCCTGACATTTTCCGGTGTCCACTTGGGTCCCATTAATGAGGGGAAGGTTGTTTATCCTGCTTGGTAGCAGACTGTCCATGAGCCTGGCCAACTCAGTGCGCCTCAGGATGACTACAAGGGAAGAAGGTGCCTCACAATTAACTGGACCCCACCCACCCCATAACCTCAAACAATGACTCCTTCCCCACACCTTATCGCCTCAAAGCGTCAGCCCTGAGAGCCTTCGTTCTGGGGAGCCTCCTTCCTTCAGAGAATTCCTAAGTGAGGACTGAGCTGGGTCACTGCATGACAATAATATTCTGCTGTGTTTCACCAGCTCAGCTTTGTGGTAAGAGGCCAGGAGAAGCAGCAGATGGATTTTGCTAGAACCTAGTCTCTTGCGTTCCTTTCGTTCTCTTGCTTGCTTGTACTAGTGTCCCTAAAACCCAAGGCCTGCTTGGCAGCATCTCCTGCGTTTATTCTTGGGGAATGCCTGGCTCTTCTCTCTTGGCCCTTACCAGGTGGGCCGCTTAGAATTCCTTGCCTTTGGCTTCTTTTATTTAATGCCATTTAATTCTAGTTTACTGACAGAATTCTAGCCTAGTTTAATATGCATTTACTCCACCTCAAGACTGGATGAACTTGCCATAACACAGAAAGGAAAGTTCAAAAAGTGAAGAGATGTAGTGTACAGAGACCAATGGATAGCTTCTTTGGGGTGAGGACCATCAAAAGTCTGGCAGGAACCTGTGAAAATAACATTCCTGTGGTAATTCCTCCTAGTATGCAGTGACCTGAGAACATTTCAAGCATTTTATTTTCATGTCTGCTCCAATCACTGAAAACAATTTAAAGAAGCAAAATATCAGGGCCAAAACTTTTCAAAGAGATCGTTTTTTTTTTCACCTCTAGCTTGAAAGCAAATTGTAGCTTTCTAAGCAAGCAAACAAAAAGGGCTTTTGTGCATATCTGATTAGCTCATTTCCTTTGATTTTGGCGAGTGATGTCATTTGGGCCCAGCTGTTGGTCTGCTGCAAATGATTTCCCTTCCTTGTGTTTTAGCAAGCCTTTCCTGCCCCTAATGGAATTACTTTGACTGGAACCCAGCATTTTTCATGGTTCACCTCTTCTATCAGCTGATACCCAGGACTCCTCTGGAAGGAATAAGGAAAGTCTGCAAAGGCATTGAAATGCCTGGAGAACAATCATTTCGTGTAGACTGTCATCAGGCAGTTGTCATTCTGAAGTCTGTTTGCTTCCATTTGCCTTGGCTGCTGCTTGATTCATCCTATGCAACAATAGCGAGGCTCTGAGTAGTGGAGGGGTTCTGAATTAAAGGCCCCTGGGTCCTCAGAAGCAGACTCACCACAGATATGTCAGGTTAGCTCTGTAGGGAAGACAGCAGGGCTGTGGAAATAACTAGTAAAAGTGAAAGTCGTTCGGTCGTGTCTGACATTTTGCTACACATGGACTGTACAGTCCATGGAATTCTCCAGGCCAGAATACTGGAGTGGGTAGCCTCTCCCTTCTCCAGGGGCTCTTCCCAACCCAGGGATCAAACCCAGGTCTCCCACAATGCAGGCAGTTTCTTCACCAGCTAACCGGTGATGTACTAAAGCATCAGCTTTCACATTCTGTAGGCCCTAGTCCAGATTCCAGGGCCACACCTTGATGGCCTACCGTTGGAGCCTCTGCAAGCCTTAGTTTTCTTACGGGTGGGAAAAAAAAAAAAACAGCAACTAAAAGTAAGCACAGATAGGGAAGGAGGCTGTAGGTTTGTGATGGTATGGGGATATATGGGAAATCTCTTTGGTTTCCATTCAGTTTGCTGTGAGACTAAAACTGCTCTAAAAAATAAAGTCTATTTTGAAAACAATGTGAGCACAAAGGGTCACGGAGGCTTAGAATCTTATGTGGCATGGTAGACATAATCTGCTGCTTATAAACTAGGTATTAGATATCGAGCTGGGGCTCATCCACTGGGTCAGGGATTTTTAGCCAGGGCACTATTGACATTTGAGGCTATTTAATTCTTTGTTGTGGAGTGGTTGGTGAGTGTCCTGTGCACTGTAGGATGCTTAGCATCATCCCACCATCCCTGTTTTCTATCTACTAGATGCCAGTAGCACCTCCCCAACACACACACACCAAGCTGTGACCAACAGAAACATCTCTAGACATTGCCAAATGTCTCTTGAGGGACAAAATTGTCCCAGAAAATCACTATATTAGAAAAGGAGAAACAATAATCTGTGCTTTTGATGGCTCCACTGCTCTGTCAAGGTGAAAAACAGAGTTTTGCTCTCTTGTCTCGCAGCACTCACTCATGTCTACTTAGGTTGGTCTCACAGGCACATCTGGTTCACCTCACCTCTGTCCCTGATCTTTGGCCCCATATCTGGAATGTACTGTTTTCTCTCTCTGCACCTCTCCTCCAGTCTGGACCCTTTCTACCTTCAGCCCCCACCTCTTTTAATAATAAACCATCCTGAATCTTTGAAGCCTCTGGATCACCTTCTCTTCCCAGCTTCTTAGCCTGCCACTGAATATATCACCAAACTCTGCCCTGACCCTGCAATGAAGGCCTTAAGACCAGGAGTTTTAAAGCAGGAAAAGACATGTAACTCAGTGGCCCTCTGGAGCAAACAAGGAAATTAGGCCCTAAAGAGGTTAAAGGACTCAGCCAAGGTCACAGTGCTGGTTGATAACATAGCTAGGCTTGTACTCTCTGCCTGATAGCTGTTACCCTGGAGTACATTGACACAGGAGTTGATCCCTGTGTCCAGCCTCTGCCTTCATTTACAAATAACGGTTCCATTTATAGACTGGTTGGAAAGGGTAGACTTATCAGCTGTTCAGAGGCATTCAAAAGTTCTGGCCCTCCTAGGGATGCTTAGCTTAAAAGACTTGCTTCCTTGCTCCTCTTCCTTATACTCAACCCTAAACTCAGTAGTCAGAGAAATGGTATAAACAGGTTCCAACTTAAGCCTGCCTCTGAAGTACTTGGGACACTTTTTAAAACACAGATTGCTAGACTCCAGCCCTAGAATTTCTGGAATGTGACTGGGACCTTGCATCCTGAGGTGAGGCTGGCATTTCAAAGCCTCCCACTTGGAGAACCTGATGGAGAGTGATGAGGAACCTAGACTTTAGGACTGGATAACCCAGAGACAATAGACTCAGTCTCCTTGAGCCTCATTTTCTCATTTTTTAAGATAATGATAATTAAAAGTGCTCATAAAAATGAACCATTATTTTTTATTGGACACAGTACCTTCAATCCCTGGCATTTACTGGCTCTCAGCCTGTGTCCTGTCCAGAGGAGTAAAAGAGGCCAGTTTCCTCACATTTATCTAAACTGGTGGCTTAGGCACTCACAAGGCAGTTGGGCTCAGGGAATGTGTCTAATTTGGTATGGAACTCTGAGGAAATCACTTGATTTCTCAGGCATTTCTTTAAAAGGAGCAAAATGGTCCTTTTCTGCTCCACTCTATACCTGAGCAACTGTTGAACAGATCAGAGAAGATTGTATTACTTGATAATATGAGACTGTTTATTCATGTTTATTCTTAACCCAAAGCCTCTTTTGGTGATTACCCGTTCTTTCAAAACCCAGCATGTTTTCCATGATGGTATGGGGATATATGGGAAATCTCTGTGGTTTCCATTCAGTTTGCTGTGAGACTAAAACTGCTCTAAAAAATAAAGTCTATTTTGAAAACAATGTGAGCACAAAGGGTCACGGAGGCTTAGAATCTTATGTGGCATGGTAGACATAATCTGCTGCTTATAAACTAGGTATTAGATATCGAGCTGGGGCTCATCCACTGGGTCAGGGATTTTTAGCCAGGGCACTATTGACATTTGAGGCTATTTAATTCTTTGTTGTGGAGTGGTTGGTGAGTGTCCTGTGCACTGTAGGATGCTTAGCATCATCCCACCATCCCTGTTTTCTATCTACTAGATGCCAGTAGCACCTCCCCAACACACACACACCAAGCTGTGACCAACAGAAACATCTCTAGACATTGCCAAATGTCTCTTGAGGGACAAAATTGTCCCAGAAAATCACTATATTAGAAAAGGAGAAACAATAATCTGTGCTTTTGATGGCTCCACTGCTCTGTCAAGGTGAAAAACAGAGTTTTGCTCTCTTGTCTCGCAGCACTCACTCATGTCTACTTAGGTTGGTCTCACAGGCACATCTGGTTCACCTCACCTCTGTCCCTGATCTTTGGCCCCATATCTGGAATGTACTGTTTTCTCTCTCTGCACCTCTCCTCCAGTCTGGACCCTTTCTACCTTCAGCCCCCACCTCTTTTAATAATAAACCATCCTGAATCTTTGAAGCCTCTGGATCACCTTCTCTTCCCAGCTTCTTAGCCTGCCACTGAATATATCACCAAACTCTGCCCTGACCCTGCAATGAAGGCCTTAAGACCAGGAGTTTTAAAGCAGGAAAAGACATGTAACTCAGTGGCCCTCTGGAGCAAACAAGGAAATTAGGCCCTAAAGAGGTTAAAGGACTCAGCCAAGGTCACAGTGCTGGTTGATAACATAGCTAGGCTTGTACTCTCTGCCTGATAGCTGTACCCTGGAGTACATTGACACAGGAGTTGATCCCTGTGTCCAGCCTCTGCCTTCATTTACAAATAACGGTTCCATTTATAGACTGGTTGGAAAGGGTAGACTTATCAGCTGTTCAGAGGCATTCAAAAGTTCTGGCCCTCCTAGGGATGCTTAGCTTAAAAGACTTGCTTCCTTGCTCCTCTTCCTTATACTCAACCCTAAACTCAGTAGTCAGAGAAATGGTATAAACAGGTTCCAACTTAAGCCTGCCTCTGAAGTACTTGGGACACTTTTTAAAACACAGATTGCTAGACTCCAGCCCTAGAATTTCTGGAATGTGATTGGGACCTTGCATCCTGAGGTGAGGCTGGCATTTCAAAGCCTCCCACTTGGAGAACCTGATGGAGAGTGATGAGGAACCTAGACTTTAGGACTGGATAACCCAGAGACAATAGACTCAGTCTCCTTGAGCCTCATTTTCTCATTTTTTAAGATAATGATAATTAAAAGTGCTCATAAAAATGAACCATTATTTTTTATTGGACACAGTACCTTCAATCCCTGGCATTTACTGGCTCTCAGCCTGTGTCCTGTCCAGAGGAGTAAAAGAGGCCAGTTTCCTCACATTTATCTAAACTGGTGGCTTAGGCACTCACAAGGCAGTTGGGCTCAGGGAATGTGTCTAATTTGGTATGGAACTCTGAGGAAATCACTTGATTTCTCAGGCATTTCTTTAAAAGGAGCAAAATGGTCCTTTTCTGCTCCACTCTATACCTGAGCAACTGTTGAACAGATCAGAGAAGATTGTATTACTTGATAATATGAGACTGTTTATTCATGTTTATTCTTAACCCAAAGCCTCTTTTGGTGATTACCCGTTCTTTCAAAACCCAGCATGTTTTCCTTCTAGCAGGTACTTCCTTCCTCATTGTAGCCCGCCTAGATAGCTCCCTTTTCCCTTGTCTCTATTACCTGATTGCTACTTAAGTGTAAGCAGCTTACTTTGAAACTTACCTGCCTAATGAGTGCTGTCTCCATGTCTCTCTCTCCAATTAGAGTAAATGTTCTTTAAGGAAATGAACTATGCTTTCCATTTCTTTTGAATTCTCCCTGAGTGCCTGGCATCATGCTATGAATAGTCAATAGACAAATGTTGGTTAAACGGATATTTTAGAGTTTGCATAGAATTAATATCAAAGTTTTATCCAGCATATGGGAAAATTGTTTCCTTCATTTTAAAAATTGAAAATGTAGGTCTTTTCATCTTCCATGTTGTTGGTTCTTGTGTATGAGGTTTTGGTCACTGACCAACTCCTGAATGCTCGAGTTGACCACCTACAGAAGGATAATTTCTAGGGGGAATCTATATGCATCATTTTCTTCTAGCATTATATTAAAAAAATTTTGGAGGGAGATCACAGTCTTAGGAAACTGGAACACATGTGGCTTTCAATCACCATGTCACCTTGTAACTGAAATTATAAAAGCACTATGCTGAGCTAACATCAGTCTTCCCAATGTAAATGGTCAAATATTGAACTGTTAAAATAGCGACACCCTAAGAATAATGAAAAATAGAATGGAAAGGAGGGAATTGAAAAATGAGATGAGGGCTTACAGGCCTGGGTTGCTCATTTTTGTCCCACTGAAGTGTAGCCGTAAAATAAATAATGGGCTAGTTGGAGTACATGTGGTTCAACTTGTATTTCCTCTCCCTTCCCAAATATGCTTTATTCTAATAGAATTGTTATTCTCCAAAGATAGATTTCCCTGGAGAGAAGTCAGGGAGCCATGACTACTTAAGTCCATGGAAGATCCACTAACTCTAAAATCTTTCCATATTCTGGATGAGATTTTTTTTTTTTTCGCTAGTGTATGTCACTTCAGGAACATTTGTCCACCTCTTTTAAGTGTCCATCTCTTTTCTTGCTCACTCATTGAAACCACATCCTCAGAGAGGATTTGGTATACCAATCGTGTTCCACTTTGAGTCATGAATATTAAGTCTACTCACCAAGGGGTGTGACCTCTTCAGGAGGCAGCTGGGTGGAGATGATAGGATAGAAGATTTGAAACAGGTGGCTTGACTCTCCTTGTGATAACCTTCAGTCTTCAGTGTGGACCAGCAGCTCTCAGTCATGGGTCATGGCACATGTTTGTATATCACGCCACAAAGTCATAGGTTGCTAAGTACCATGTACAACACTGTTGGGTAGTTTTGTCTTTAAACTAAACTAGAATTAAAGACCCCCTGAGCCGTAAGTCACTCTCATGTCTATTTTAATATACCTTCTAAAGTAGGGTTCAACCATTGTCTCTACATATGCCTATGAAAGTGATAGTTGAATATCTCATGTTGAAAGTGATTTTAAAAGACTGGACAACTTTATGTTAGATATTTGGATTCCATCCCTGTAGCTCCAATGAGTTATAGCAAACAAGACCTAGGTCTAGGATGTTCGAGCTCTGCAGTCTACCAGCTTAGCAGACTTGGACAAAAGTATTTAACTTTGAGGAAATCTTAGACTTCTAGTGTGAAAATTAGAAAAATAATATCTAGCTCAGAGAGTTGTGAAGATTAAGTGGGGTAAAGTATGTGCCTATATACAGTAAACCATCAAATGATTTACTGTAGAAATGCTGAATATTCTTTAAAAAATCATAAGAACTAAAATAAATTGGGTGTTCTTTTTATGCCAAGCATGAGAGTAAGTGCTCTCATGTCTAAGTGCTTTCCATGTGTAAACTTTTTTAATCTTTGGAGAGCAGCCACTTGCATTTGGTACTTTCTGCTAACCCATCCTATATATGAGAAAACTGAGATTGAAGAATGAATTAAGTGTATTGCCCTTAGCAAGTGGAAAAGCTGGATCTCAAACCCACACTTGGATTTCAGAAGTCATGAACTTAACTTTTGCAGAGTCATTCTTTAAAGTTTTATCAGAGGTAGGTGTGTACCCCACCCTGTGATTCAAGTGGACTTCCCAGCACTGAGCTTTTTTCTCCTAGACTGTAAGCTTCTTGAAGGCAGGTACCATGTTTCATTCAATTTTGAATCTTCATTCCCCTTTTCTGTGTGCCCTATATATTCGTGAATTCTCAAAAAAAAAAAAAAAGATTTTAGATATTTGTTGAGTGATTTTATAGCACCTATCCCTGTTGGTTGTACGATATAATTATTGCAAATGAGTTTTAAAAACAAGTTTCTTGTATTCTTTGGGGGTTGCTAATAGAAACTATGAGATTAGTTTTCAAGTTCCTAGATCATAGAACATTATCTGAACACAAACCCCTCCTGTGGAGGAAAGGAAAACTTGGAGTTATCTTTCCTCTTAATGCCTCAAACTTCATCTCCAAGGTAGCGGTTGATTAATTCTCAAATGATACCATGTGTCCAGTATCAACTAATGGGCAGCTTCTGATGTGTGAACGAATTTAATTGTGGGCCCAGATGTTACTTTGAAAAATAAGTTGTCTGTGATTTGAGGAGGTGGTCCCACACAGATCATTTGGAAGGAGAGAATTATAGTGATGTGTTGAAAGCAGTCACTGCAGGGAAAAGGATGGCTGAACTGTTTGTCTACCAGGGAGGCAGGATGTTTTACAGGATTTAAAAGAAAAGCATAGTGTCTGCACACTTCCCTTTCTAAACATTTGTGTTAGTCAAATCTCCACCTCTCAGGACATTAGGAAAGAACCAATATGAGCCACTCAAGAAGGATCTGGCTATGTTCTGTCTTAAGTGGAAAAAACTTGAAGCTAAGCCATCTCTCAAATTTTGGCCAAGCAAAACTAAAAATGTTAAGTTGTTGAATTGCGGATACTTGATCCTAATTTTTGTTATTTATGCTGACGTTGATAATGTTGCTGTATGCAGATTCTTTTGTTGCAGCTGACATAACTCAAATTGCTGTAAGCTGTAAAACAAACAGCTATCAGTAAAGTTTAAGTAATCAACTAGACTAGAGTCGACTTGACTCTCTTGACTCTCCTGTTGCTTTATTGCATGGTTCAAATGATGTCACCATGGCCCAGTGTCTCCCCCTTGCCCAGTCACCTGTCTCTCAATACTGGCACTTACGTTAGATTCCACATACTCACAGAAAGGCTGCAGTGGTCTGAGATCCTACTTTTGCTCTGATTCATTTCTTAGATGGAAAAATTGATGATCTCTTTCCAGGACTCTTTGCCAATGTCTCACTGCTATGATTGGGTCATTGGCCCATCTCCAAACCAATCACTGTAATTAGGGTGGGGATGTGACAAAATGATGACCTGTTCCTGGCATTTGTGTTTCTCTCCAGAAGTCCATGGGTTAGGAGTTACCAAAACAGATATCCATGATAAATATGAATTCTCACTACTATCACCATGTGTTGAGAGCTCTATATCAGGCACTACCTAATATCATCTCCCACAGCCTCTTATTCATTCATTTAATTGTTCATCTGTTGTGGTCTTAGCATGATGAGCTTAAAAAAAAACGTGGTATTAATTCATAGATTAGAAAGGGAATGTACCATGGGATATGTGTGCATCTACATTTTACAAGGAGGAAAATTCAGGTTTTCCTAACATTATTTCAGTTTCAATTATTTCAGTTCCCTACAGTATTATAATTATTAATTGAAAAACAGAGATCCAAACTCAAATCTGTTTTCATGGGCCATGTCCTGAATTGCTGTGCTGATCTAAAATGCTTTGGGGAAGAGTCTGCCCCAGACTAATATATATTTATCTGTGACCATGGCCCCCCACCATGAGGATTATCTCATTCATGATAAAGTATAGGGACACAATATAAAAGTCCAAGGAATATATATCTTCCGACTAGTAATGAGTCAATGTTGAATTCTTCTGGCTTCTTAATGAAGTGACCACAAACTGACCAACTAAATTTTGTGAATGTGTTTTCATTTATAGCAGTAGGTCTCCTCAGTGCTTTATAAATGACAATCTGGTGTTGGATATTTGGTCCTGTGAGAGCATCTTTGCAGCTCCTTTGTTAAGATCAGAATTTTTAATCCTTTCTGGCTTCCAGGAGTTTAACAGAACACTTTATGCTACACATGAAGAAACCAAAGCTCAGACAGATTAAATGACTCATCCAAAGTCACTGGCTAGTAAAAGGTTGAGCAGCAGCTCAACTCCCCTATCCTTTTCACTCTTGTCCTGGTGTTTCCCGAACTGCTGTCATCCTTCACAATTTTATGGTAATATACTTATCGACTTTACGTAAGTATCCACATATCTCCCCTGATCTCATTCTAGGTGATGACACTTCTCAGTGTTACTAAGTGTATATTTTTCTAAAGCCCATTTCAGTAAACATAAAACTATTCAAAATTTAGGAATCCATCCATGAATCCCCCCCAAAATTTTTCATGTACCACAAGTAGCAGTTTCTGACACTTGAGAAAATCTGTGCCTTGCTCTGTCATTGCCGCACTGGTTAGTTCCAGAACCGAGGCTTATGGTTACAGACAGGCGATAGTTAATTTCCCTGGGAAGTTTTTTTTTTTTTTCCTTTCCAGGAAGAGACATATATATATATATATATATATATGAATGGGGATATGATCATTTTCAGTTCCTTCCCCTCTGCTGACGGCCTTCCCAGTCACAGTCACATCCTCACACTCTGCTCACTTCCTGTCTTTGCTCGTGGGTGAAACACACCTGCTACTTAAAGGCTGACCCAAGTTTCCAGGCCTGACTGTTAATGAAATTTATTGTTCTGCATGAGTTTTTGTGGTATGCTTCTTTGGTGACTGTCAAATTGTATTATTGTTCAGACTGAGAACTATGTCTTTTGGAGAGCAACTTCAACAACAAAGCTATCACCACCTTCACTTTATTTTGTTATAATTATATTTGGCTCTCCTTAAGTCTCCTACTGATTTCTGAAGATCTACTACCCTCATAAGCCACTTACAGATGAAATTCAAACCCTGAAGTGCATTTTTATCCCTACTTATTTTGAAGGAAAGATTAGGAAAACTACCTAATACCCCTCTATTTAAATACAGAGATTAGGAGAAAGGGAAAAGACCCATTGCATGAACACATTTCTTTACAAAAATGTAAGCACTTGGAGGCGGCTCATTTGTTTTACCATTTAACAATGAAATTAAGAAAGTCTTTGTCCTCATCACTATTCTTGGCTGCCTTAGAGCTCAAGGAAACTGGGAATATTGAATGCAAGCGTTCCTTCTTGAGGGCCAGGGGTTGCACATTTATGCTTTTGTGTTTTACTCTTTTTCATGAGAGAAGCTATCAATCTGAAGGATAGCACTGTGACTCTCAACTCCACTTTAGGGTGTTGACTAGGTTATCGATGGCCATTGTTGGCTCCAGATAGAGTTTAGATCCATTCTCCTTATTGTAATAGACCTCAAATCTGTTGCATCTTAGAATCACCTAAGATGAATTTAACAGATATTGATGCTCAAGCCCCAGACTGACCAATCAAATCAGAATTCCCGAGGCTAGAAACCAGGTATCCTTTTGTCCTCTTGAAAGCTCACCAGATGTCTCCAATGTACACAAAGTGTGAAGAACTTCTCTCCTAGAACCCTCTGGTTTTAAGATCCCTGTACTGCCCTGGTCAGACGCAGTCAGATGGCATGGGGGGAATCATTGTTCCACTTACACAGGGCTCTTCATTTCAGGTCTCTCTTATTCATTCACAGTGCTATTTTTTTTTTCTTGTTTTGGGTTATACATTTTTATACTTTTTTACTTAACTGCTTTCTCTACTTATCCATCCTGAAATAATAATAGAGCACTTAATATGTCAATTATCTGTCCCCACAGATGTCCATAAATTAATTCATCAAGTCCAGACAATAGTCTTTGAAGTAGGTCCTCTTATTACGTGCATTTACAGATGAGGAAACAGGGGCATAGGAAAATGAAATAATAAGTCCCAGTCACATAATAAGTGGCAGAATAAGGATAAAGAAATATACTGATTTATCTTCCTAATAAGACTGTTACAAGGACTAATGGGATAATGCAATTCTACTTATATGAAATGGCAAAAATATTTGGCTGATCTGTAGAGACAGAAAGTAGATGAATGCTTGCCTAGGGCTAGGAAATATTGTGGGATGACGGAGAGTGACTGCTACATGATTTCTTTGGGAGTTATGAAAATGTTCTTAATTGATTTGGGTAACAGTTTCACAACTCTGTGGATATTCTGGAGACCATCAAATTGAACACTTTTAATGGATGACCTATATGATAATTGCATCTCAAAAAAAGCTATTAGAGTTTGAAAAACAATTTGAATGACACTATCTTTGGTGAAATTTGGGAACCAAATCTCATTCCTATCTTCCGTTAGAGTCATCTGAGGATCTTTCCTAAGTTACTAGTACCGATGGCCTGGCACCTGAGATTCTGATTCAAGAGAGACTGGAGCACCAGTGTTTTAAAAATTTCCCACCTGAGTCTGATACACAACTTAGGTTAAGAATCTCAAACACAGATAAACTTTAAATTCCCTCTTCCTTTGAGATGCTGTTTTCTCAAGCTTTCAATTCTGTCTTAGTGTTAATGGACATGAGCTCTGGATCAGATGCTGCATTAGAATTTAGCTCTGCTTGTTATAAGCTGTGTGATATTGAGCCAGCTATGTAACCTCTCTGAGCCTTGATTTCCTCACCTGTAAAATGGAAGCAATGCTAGTATCTACTTCACAGAGCTTCCGTGAGGGCTAAATGATTTAGTGTAGTGCCTTGTGTATAATAAGACTTTAAGAAGACAGTGACATTGATGATGATGAAGATGTTGATGATGATGACACTTCTCCTGGAAGGAGAAGAAATGTAACTTTGGATGTTGGAGGGCTGGGTATTTAAGAGGAAATATGGCCAAATCACGGATACTGTAATGGATGGATTTTGTGAACAAAGGTTGTGGGGTAAGAGAGTCAGTGGCATTGAGAAATAGTCTTGTGTGACTACTCTAAGTTTAAAAGATAAAGAGCTAAAGTTACTCATTGTAATGCTCCTTTTATAAGATGACATTTAGATGAGGCTAAGCATAAACACTGCAGTCCTTCTCACTGGTTATGTTAACCCAAAAAGCAGTTTCTGCTCCTGACATCTAGGAAAAATGGCGCATGTGTCTGAGAAAGCTATCCATTAGGTGCAGGTGTATTTTTAGACTGGCAATGTCTTTAAAATACATAATAAACACACACACACACACATATATTTCAACAAACAGACATGGAAAACTACCAAGCATGAGGAGACAAGACTCTAATTTGAGCCTTCGTGGAGATCGAGCCTCTATCACATACCTACATGTGGAAGAAATAATGTGGCACAAACTTTCTAAGACGTTATTTTCTAGCTTCAGAAAACAAGAAAGATTGATGGTGCTCAATCTGCCAGAGGATCAGTTCCCTGCTGCTGCTTTTCTTTTTCAATCCTCCGCCCCTTCCCTCCAAACCCACTTGAAAACAAAATCAGAACCCAGTATCCTCTGAGTGCACTTTTGGCAGACCTTGGCTTTGGCATTGTTTTTCTGACCAGTTTACTGATTAGTGTTTATTGCTAATCATCTGTGGCGAGAAACATGACCCAGAGAGGAGAAAAGCAGGGCAACAGCACGCAGTGACATTGTTAGAATTATTCACAGTGTTTTCAGCAGGAATCACTCAACTCAGATCCACAACCACAACAGATGCCTTAGCATGCCAAATCCCAGGCGTTGGCAGCCAGGCAAAGCAGGCTTTCCTCAGCACTTGGCAAGATTCCCCTTCCCTTTGCCTAGTATCTGGAGCCCAGTGCTTGGCCAGGAATGAAGGTGAGACAAGCTGAGGGAGTAAGAGTTTGCTGTATCCAACAGCAATGCTCTGATGCCAGGTGTCTCCAATACACCATAGAAAATCAGGAGTTTCAGTAGGGACATGGACACATGTGGGCACAAAGGCAGGATTGCCAAGGGAATATCCAACAGTGTACTTTGAGTTACAGTGTCTCCCTGAGTAATTTAACCTCTCAGAACTCAGACTTTTCTGGTGAAGAAATTTATTCACTGATATAGTATGTCAACAAATGTTCATTGAGTCCCTGCTTTGTACTAGATCCATAGTAATATAAGGAAGGCAGTAGATAAGCCAAAATATTAAAATTCACTATTCAAATAAATGATAGACATTTATCTACATCTAAATCGTGACTTTGTAATAGCCGCTGTTGCCGTTGGCACTTAGAAGAAACTCATAGACTGAGATTTACTTTATTAAAGAGATATGATTATATCATCTGTTACCACGTCCAGAGCATAAATATTGTTCACTTTGCTAATATAGTATTTCCTTTGTCTGGAAATAGATATTTTAGTAGTTAATATCCCCTTATCTACTTCCAAAAGTAAAAAATTCCTATTCCTATATTTATTTTTTTAAGTTACCTGTCACCATTTTACCCCTGAAACCATTTTGGGCATAGATTGGGAATTTTTAGACCATGAAAATGTGTCTTTATTATTTATATTAAGCTAGTAGATCTTCAGTTCAGTTCAGTCACTCAGTTGTGTCCGACTCTTTGTGACTTCATGGACTGCAGCATACCAGGCCTCCCTGTCCATCACCAACTCCCAGAGTTTACTCAAACTCATGTCCATTGAATAGGTGATGCCATCCAACCATCTCATCCTCTGTTGTCCCCTTCTCCTCCCACCTTCAGTCTTTCCCAGCATCAGGGTCTTTGCATATGAGTCAGCTCTTTGCATCAGGTAGCCAAAGTATTGGAGTTTCAGCTTCAGCATCAGTCCTTCCAATGAATATTCAGGACTGATTTCCTTTAGGATGGACTGGTTGGATCTCCTTGCTGTCCAAGGGACTCTTATGAGTCTTCTCCAACACCACAGTTCAAAAACATCAATTCTTAGGCCCTCAGCTTTCTTTATAGTCCAACTCTCACATCCATAAATGTGATCTTACTATAAAAGTAGATCTTACTATATTGCAAATTCAGCTTCCTGGGACAAAAATGGAGGAATAGTATTCTAATGGAAGGATTCTTTAGGAAATGGTGATTTCTATCCTGGGTGAAATCTTTTACATTAATTTAGTATTTTTGCCAAACCAGTAGGATATGAGGATTAGAAAATTATAGAGGCTTCCCTAGTGGCTCAGTGGTAAAGAACCCGCCTGCTGTGCAGGACACCACCTGTAATGCAGGAGATGTAGATTTGATCCTTGGGTGGGGAAGATGCCCTGGAGAAGGAAATAGCAACCTATTTCAGTAATCTTGCCTGGGAAATCCCATGGGCAGAGGAGCCTGGTGGGCTACAGTCCATGGGGTCACAAAGAGTCAGACAAAACAGCAGCTAAACCACCACTACCAGTATTTTTGTCAAACCAGTAGGCTATGAGAATCAGAAAATGATAGAGGGTGAGATAATGGTATTTTATTTGATGTTTTATAATATATTTGTTTAAACATTAAGATATGCCTTTTCATCAGAGGACAATTCTTATGTCCAAGAGAGCTATAAGTATTGCTGAGTGGTGAGTATGGTTTTCACTTAATAAGTCAATATTTTTATATAGTGTCTTTTATGTGCCAGTGATTAGGTGAGGATACTGCAAAGTAGAGGTATGGATGTATTTATTCTGGGGGACAAATGAGCTAAAGCCAGTAACTTAACTAAGTATCATGGGCACATGCCATAAAGGGAAATACATGTGCTATGAGATCACATAGCAACGTCCCTAACTTACCCTAGATAATGAGAGAAGCCTTCCATGATAAAGTACCCTTTAAACTCACACAATGTGAAGGCAAGGGGTTCAGTCTGGTCCATGGTGAAGACCATTTAAGCAGCCACAGCAGATTAGGATTTGTATTTCAACTGTTTGCAATAACCACCCTCATCAGGGGCATTTTTTATCTTGTTGAGATTTTGGTGCTATGAATATGATTACATAGTGAATCTAGAAAATTCCTTATGTGCTCAACCCACTAACTGACCTTCACCCAAAGAGAATCCCTCTTCCTGGAGACCACTTGCTGGAGCCCCACCCTTTAGCATCTGATGTATGGTACCACTTGGGACATAGTTAAGAGAATACTAGGAATTCCTGACTATACGCATAAATGGATACAGAAAGCATTAGATAGATTCTTTGAGTAGTTGTGGCAAAAAAAGATTCATCATGATTTATGCCCTGTACATGGGGAGTTGTCTGATGTGAAGTCAACAACTGAAATCAAATGAATAATTCAGCATGTGGATCAATCGCATCATCTCCCTTGCCACGTTATTGCTATTTTTACGTAATGCAAAGTGAAAAATAAATTGATGCCATAAATAAACAACTGTCATTTGATATGAAATAGACCCTAGCATTTTAGGGATATTCTATTTTCAGGTACTACTCTGAAGTTTTTTATACAATTAAAAATATGCTCTTATTAAAATGTGGGGAGAAATATCACTAGGTGGTAGTTGAATGCCACTGTTGAAAGAAAAATAATGTAAAAGGATGAAGCATCAAATCTCTTCTTCAAAGTGCATTCTTTGTTGGTCTCATTCTGGAAGGTATTACTCAAGAGAAAACTCTTAATTTCCATTACATAATGTGATGGAACAATAGACTATGCGACACAAACAAAACACTAAATGTAATTCCTTTTGTATTAGTTTTTAAAGTAGGTAGATACAAATGGACACGGCCTAAAAGCCTGCTTTCCTTCTGCATGAATCTTTTCTTGATTAAGTGAATAGTAATTAATAGCTCCTTGTCATATTCATTTTATACCTCTTTAAAGAAAAACACAAGACATAGTCTAGATAATCTCATATCTTAGACAGCAACTGTCATATCATTGTCATAACTGATGTTACAACTAGCACTTGTTCATCATGGCACAAAAAGAATAATCAATTTAATTATTGCAATTATTGGCCTTTCCATTTTTAAGGGTTTTTATCAAAGTCTTACCTCCCTTAATCAGAAACTTTGCTTCTTGAAAGTATTAAGAGCACTTGTTTTATGGGTGCAAAATAAATCTCTGACGTTTACACTTACTATAAAAATTAGAAGCATCTTTTTATTTATTAGCCTTTGGTCAAAAAATAATTCCAGCCTTAGGTTTAATTTTGAAAATATGTGTTATCAGTAAAATTAGTGAGTCTTTCAGCATATTATCAACTGCATCAACCCTAATAGTTAGTTTTATATCTTTTAAACATCTTATCTCTGGGAGAATGAACTTCATTTGAACATCAATTAAGTCTACATCAATATTTGTTGCTTTAGAGCAGAAATTCCTCTGGGTCAAATAAGCTTTCTAGATAATTATCTTGTCTAACAGTACACTAGGTAGAGTTATTAGTAATAATAACGAAACAATTGCAGATTATAGCATGATTTAATGATCATAGCCTTTTCTCTGTCTTCTCAGATAACTACAGTTCTCTTCTGTTCATTCTCAGAACTGAAAGCACAGTGAGTTTTTAAAGCCAACTGTAATTTAAAATAAACTCTTGCATTCTCCTTTCCCAGCTCAGATCTGGGAATGGACAAGAGCTAAGTGGGAAAGAATTAGACCTTTTGAACTCTTTGAGGGGAAAAGCGTAGGGAGTTTGAAGACTTCTGATGTTTCTCATCCGGGCTGGGTTTGTATCACTGAGAGGCTGGTGTTCTTGTCTATGCCCTTCAGTAGGGTCAAGCATGCTTGTGCAGCCAAATGGCATTTCATAGGAAAAATCAAACTCAATTTGTTGAGGTTTCTGGAGAAGAATGAATCCAATCTGAGGTGGAACTGACAAAGCACACCGATTAAAACAAATGCTAAGCGATGCCCTGCCCATGCCATTGTAATGTCTGAAGATGATTACTAGAAGAGAAACACAGTGGTTTTAGACCTGAGGTGACAAAACACATTCTCTTTCCCTTTTCTCTTGGTAGAGCTTCCTTTCAGAAGGGAAATGAATCTCTATTGTATCCCCGTGATCGGGGAGGAAAGAGTACCTCCTGCTAGAGCTGAACATCAGAGGGTGTTAGTAATATTGACTGAGCAAATTGGATTCATGGAACTGATAGATTCGACACTGCACAAAGGAATGCCATGATTTTGTGAAGTGCATGTTTATCTGATCCTATATTGTAGAAGTTTGCTATTGGTTTCTCAGGACCAACCTGAATGATTTTTGTAGCCTGGAATTAGATGGGTGGATAGCTGGACTCCAGGGCCAGAGAGTCTGGTGGTGCAGATTGGGCATGCACACCTTCAGGACAGCCTCGCTCACTTAGAGTGCAGTGTGGATGTAGCCCCTTGAGTAAAGGTGCAAGACCTTTACAAGAGTAGGAGCAGCCCTGAAGTTCCTCTTATTCAGATGGGCTCCACTTAGTTACTTTGCTAAATCACTCAGCTTCCCTCAGTGCAAGAATACAAAAAAAAAAAAAAAAAAAAAAAAATTGCTTGCAGCGATCACTTATAAAGCAACAACAAAATGATGGATATATCCATTGCAATCCAGTGCCCAGCCTATTTTAGATGCTTAGTAAGCTTTTGTTGGGTGTACGATTTTATGTTGTGTGTGTGTGTGTGTGCACATGTGCCAAATCATTTTAGTCATGCACAGGGAGACCTGGCATGCTGCGATTCATGGGTTCGCAAAGAGTCGGACATGACTAAGCCACTGAACTGACTGGCTGACTGACTCTTTTTGATCCTATGGACTGTAGCTCACCAGGCTCCTTGGTCCATGGGATTCTCCAGCAAAAATACTGGAGTGGGTTGCCATGCCCTCCTTCAGGGGACCTTCTCAACCCAGGGACCGAACCTGCCTCTCTTATGGTTTCTCCTGCATTGGCCGGGGTTTGGGGGCAGTTCTTTACCACCAGTGCCACCTGGGAAGCCCTCTGTGTTGTATGTGTTGGTGAATCTCTGCCATTAAGCTGTAACTCTGTCACAGCAGGGATGAGAACTGTCCTGCTCATCTCTGTCACCTGGGTCCAGGCCCCAGACAGTGGCAAAGTTAAATAAGCATTCAATTAGTATTTGCTGAATGGACTAAAAAATGATAAAACATTGCCTAACAAGATACATAGGGCTTCCTGGGGGGGCTCAGTGGTGAAGAATCTGCTGCCTGCCATTGCAGGAGATGTAGGTTCAATCCCTGTGTCCAGAAGATCCTCTGGAAAAGGAAATGTCAATCCACTCCAGTATTCTTGCCTGGAAAATCCCATGGACAGAGGGGCTTGGTGGACCACAGTCCATGGGGTTGCAGAAGTGTCAGGTATGACTTAGCAACTAAACAACGATGACAAGGTACATACTATTAATATTCCCATTTCACATATGTGGAAACTGAGTTCTGAAAAAGAAAAGTGAGGATCCCCAAAGGAGCAGCACATGGTACTGCAGCCCACCCAGCCTTCTGGTCTGGGTACCTAATCTCAGTCAGACATAAGAGGTTTGTACCTCTGGACCTTTTTGTTCCACATATAATCTCTCACTTTGAGCAAGCTGTTTTGGATTCTGAGGGATGCTGAAAAGCCAAACAAAACGTGCTATTGTATTTATTATCAAGATATTCTTGAGTATAAAAGTAATGACCTGTTTAGGAAGACTCTGAGAGAGAGTGCTCTGAACTAGGAAACTTTGATTCCTCCTGAGTAACTAGTGGGCTTTTGTTTTGGGTTTTTTGTGGAGCTGTTTTGTTTTTATTTTTAAATATACTTGCTTTTTAAGGAAGTCTTAGGTTCACAGGAAAATTGAGAAGAAGATATAGAGAGTTCCCACATATCCTGCCCCTGCATATGCACGGCTTCCCTTGTTACCAACGTCCGCCACCTGAGTGGTACATCTGTTACAAGTGATGATGCTACACTGATATGGTTATCATCCAGCATCCATAGTTTACCACTGGGGTTCTCTTTCAGCGTTGTGCATTCTTTGGGTTTAGAAAAATATATAATGGCATGATCACCTTTATGGTATCATACAGAGTAGTTTCACTACCCTAAGCATCTTTATTCCACTTATTCATCCCTTTTCTCCCCACTTCCCAACCCCTGAGAACCTCTTATTTTTTTCATGGTCTCTATAGTTTTGTTTTTCAGACTGTCATGTCGTTGGGATCATACAACCTCTTCAGATTGGCTTACTTAACTTAGTGATACGCATTTAAATCTCTTCTTTGTCTTTTCATGGCTTGATAATTCTTACCTTTTTAGTGCTGAATTTACCACAACTTATTTATCCATTCACCTACTGAGGGACATCTTGGTTGCTTCTAAGTTTTGGCAATTATGGATAAATCTGCTATAAATGTCTGTGTGCAGACGTGTGTGTGTGGATATAACTTTTTGACTTTTGGGGGGTAAGTACCAAGGAGTACAATTGCTAGAACCTCTGGTAAGAGTATGTTTAGTTTTGTAAGACTGCTTGGCTTTTTGTCTTAGGAACAATGTGCATTGTGTAACTCATCCAAGTTCTGAGTTCGCTTTGTCCACTTGGAAAGTCAACACTGATTTTGAAAGCCAGCTTTGGTCATTGTGTACCAAAGTGTGTTTTTCACTTCTAGTGTGTTATTTTTCTTTCTTTTCCTGTCATCATGATTTTTTTCCTCTTACTGCATGTTGCTGTTAACATGCTATTACATTTTGCATGGTGTCTTTAATTTTTCTAATCGGAAATAAAGATCTCATATGTAACCCAGTAAAGGCAAAGTTTGTGGGAATGGTTAAGAGATTAAGAGACCCTGGGTTCAAATGCCAGTTCTATCACTTACTAGTTGTATGACCTTGAATGAGTTACTTTACTTCAGTTTCTCCATCCATAAAATATGATAATAATAATTTCTGCCCCATGGAATTAAAGGAAATAATCTATACACTTTTGGGAGGAGGGTTTAAGTCCCACCTCCCAACTCTCCCACCTAAATCCACTGATCTAATGCCCTAGAAAAGGTTCTCTCAACCTGCATACAGGTAGTATAGGGTCAGGTGATTCTGACCTATTGTTCTGTACATCATAGGTTTAGCAGCATTCATGGGCTCTACCCACTAGATGCCACTAGCATCCCCCTTAGTCTCACAACCACAAGATGTCTCCAGACATCATCAAAGATTTCACGGGGAGCAGAATCATTCCTAGTTGAGAACTTCTTTTCTAAAACTCTCGTGTTGTCATTTGTTGATTGGGACCACTTTTTTCCAGTAACTCTCTATGTCAAATCACGTTCACCCAGAGTAGTGCACATGTTGTTGAGTTCATTTATTTCTTAAATCAAAATTTAGTGACCCACCTAGAATCCTGATCTCCACCAATCATGGGGAAACATTTATTGAGCACCAGCGGTGGACTTTGCCTTTGAGGAGATGTTGTCTGGGGAGTAAGCTGGGCCGTGTATGCAAACCTCTGTGCCACATGCCGGTGACTGAAGGTGGTGACGTGCAGACTTCCCAGGCCTATACTGTTTTGCCAGAATGGAAAGGCAAGTCACATGCTTTGACACAAGATTTTTTTTTTCAGTTGACATTTCAATTTATGTAAAATATTATGAGTATATACAAATAAAATGATAAGTAGGTAAAAGTCTGAGTCCTCTTTTTGAAAGGAGTAATTACATGAAATTGGAAAGTGCTTGGAAAAACTGGGCTATATGACAACTATCTAAGGAGGGAATGATTAATTTTTCTAGAATAGGCAGATAGCCTGATTCATACTGAAGCAGTGATAACTGGTAAGATGTTAAACTGACATCCCTTCCTGATACTATTTACATTTTAATGTGGGGCTGTAATGTGCTAAGTGCAAGTGTGAATAATGTGGGGATGATACTTATGGAACCTGACCATTTTTTGTAAACAAACTGAAAGCTACTGAGCAGGGTGGCGGGGGGATGGACTGGGCAGGGAATATTCTTTTTAGAAAACAAAAGCAAAGCAAAACACACCTTGAAAAGAAGCAAAACCAAACAAACCAAAAACAAGTTCTGGGTCCCTGATGATTCTGTGGGTTTTTGCCATGACCAGCACTGAAGCCAAAAGGCGCTTGGATAAAGTCAAATAAGTATGGAGGGAGCGTCCTAAGACTAAGGATAATGATAGGAAATATATGAGTTAATGATAAATAGAAAAAAATATTGGCAGTATTCTTATTAATTTTATTAAAGCTAAATCCAGAAAACGTGACTTCTGCAAAACTTCCTCTTTGCACTGTTCTCTTTGCTTTCCTGGGACTCATCATCATACACATGAAACCACCCCTTACATGTAGAGTAATTTAGAGGTTTACTGGAACATCCTGAAGTGCATCATTTTCATCAGTGTTTGTGCCACTAACTACCAAAAGTACTTAATTGTAAAAGTTTCCTCCTGACTATTATTGTGCTTTATAAATCTCTCATTTCCAAATTAAGGTATCTCCAAGTACGAATGTTAATATGTCACTTCGTTCTGATAATTGCAGAGATTGTAGTGGGTTTTGAAAATAGAAGGAAAATGAGACAGAAGATGAAGTGCCTTCTGAGAAAGAGCTGAATTTATGTTCTCACATCAGGTTGTACCACAGAAGTTACAAAAGACCCCCCATACCTGTGTACAGACCTATTTGTCTTCAAACCTAAACAGCCATATAATCCAATATAGGGGCTAGGTGAGAAGGCAGCAATACAAACCAGAAGTTTATTCTCCATGTGTTTTCTGGAGCTCAACTTTGTACATCCCATGAAAAGCAAAAAGATACTAGCCCAGTGTGTATAAGAAGGTCATTTTAAGGACACGTTTGTTGGACTTCAGTCTTCTGGCATCTGTTCAGGACAGCTAACAAAAGTCAGTTGTCTCTTACCTTCTCTTCGCCCCCACAGGACTCCCCCTTCTCGCAACAAATCCCTAGCAAATTCCACTTGCTGAGTGTCCCTCTATTAGCATAATGGTGTGTTTTAATTTGGAGAAAGCATGTGTTTCCTATAAGAAAGTTGTTTTAGGTCTTTAAATGTCTCTGTCAAACACTTTCTTTTTGTTTGGAGAAATAATTACAGATCAGTACTGTTGAAACCAAAACATCAGAGAAATTGCCTGTCCCAGTGTTTCTAATTTGGTGGATGTCTGCTTAGTGAATGACAAAAGTTTAGCTTGGCCATGCCAAGAAAAACACATCTAGTTTGACCATTGCAGTTGCTGACTTGGTTGTAAAGGATGACAGTCACTGCACTGTGGTTATTTCCCTCACATCCCAGTGAAAGAACTCTCTTTCTACAGGACAGATCTGTTCCTGTGACTCCAATAATGGCAGACAGCTGGTGAAATGGTGATGTCAGCCATGGTTGTCCTTGGATACTATTTCACTCTCTTTTTAGGAGGCATCTTATGTTGGCCCATAAATGCTCAGAACTGCCACACTGATATTTTAGCTGATGTCTCCTCTCTGTAAACATTTCACCTAGACATTTTCTGATCCCAGACCTGGATGGGGTTCTGTCATAACTGTCTGACTCTACTGGCTGAAAAGAGAAATATATCATTTTGAGAGATGTATACATCTTAGCATTTAAATGAATGGTACATTCATGGGATAAAGATGACTTAGATGTACACATGCACACACATACATAATGCATGTTTAGAAAATTTTCTTTGGAAAGTAGAGAAAATTGTAAAGTAGAAATAAAAAGCACAGAGTGTGCTTGGAGACAAAGAGTAGGTCAAGGGGAGGTAACAGATGGTGATCCAGGCTTTCCATCCCGCTCCTACCAGCCCAGTTTCTCTCCAATTTGGTGTTTCGAAAGATGGAATCCTGGGCTTCCTAGATAGCGCTGTGGTAAAGGATTCACCTGCCAATGCAGGACATAAGGGTTCAATCCATGGGTCAGAAGATCCCCTGGAGGAGTAAATGGCAACCCACTTCATTACTCTTGCCAGGAAAATCCCATGGACAGTGAAGCCTGGTGGGCTACAATTCATGGGGTTGCAAAAAGTCAGATACAGCTGAGCAACTGAGCACACACACGATGGAAGCCCATATTCGGTTTCATGTCAAAGAAAGTCTCTACTGCAGAAAAAGATAGAAGTTGAGAAAATATTTTCAAGTCACACATACAGCAGTCTACTGACCCATAATTATGAACAATCCACAGGTACACACAGCAGCCTGGTAAATCTCACAAGCACAACATTGAGAAAAGAGGCCAAGCAAAACAGAATATGAACTGTACAGTTGTACTTATAAACAGTACAAAATCAGACAAACTAGTCCATGGTGTGAGAAGTTAGAGCAGTGGTTATTTACCCCTGGGAGCAGTGATTGTTGTCATTCAGTCACTAAGTTGTATCCAGCTCTGTGACCCCAGGGACTGCAGCACACCAGGCTTCCGTCTTTCACTATTTCCTGGAGTGTGCTCAAACTCATGTCCATTGAGTTGGTGATGCCATCCAGGCATTTCATCTTCTGCTGCCCTTTTCTCCTCTTGCCCTCAATTTTTTCCAGCATCAGGGTCTATTTCCAATGAGTCAGCTCTTCATATCGGATGACCAACGTATTGGAGCTTCAGCATTAGTCCTTCCAATAAGGATCAGGATTGATTTCCTTTAGGATTGACACGTTTGATCTCTTTGCTGTCCAGGGGACTCTCAAGAGTCTCCTGCAGCACCACAATTCGAAGGCAGTGATTAGAAGGTGCATAATTAAGGGTGACTCAGAGTTCTGGTGGAGAAGGCAATGGCATCCCATTCCAGTACTCTTGCCTGGAAAATCCCATGGACAGAGGAGCCTGGAAGGCTGCAGTACATGGGGTTGCTGAGGGTTGGACACGACTGAGCGACTTCACTTTTACTTTTCACTTTCATGCATTGGAGAAGGAAATGGCAACCCACTCCAGTGTTCTTGCCTAGAGAATCCCAGGGATGGGGGAGCCTGATGGGCTGCCATCTATGGGGCTGCACAGAGTCGGACACAACTGAAACGACTTAGCAGCAGCAGCAGCAGGGTTCTGGAAATACTCTGTTTCTTGATCTGAGTGCTGGTTACATTAGTGTGTTCAGTTCATTGAACACTTTAATGTGCATTTTCCCTGTGTATGTTTTACTTCAATAAAAAGGTAAAAACATATACACAGAGCCAAAGTTTGGCTACAAGGTAAGATCTCATGAATTTTGAAAATCCATTGAGATAAGGAAGGCTTTGAGTAGATCTACGAGGAAGAGGCAGGGGGAAGAGAAGTACAGAGGTAGTTTTTAAAACAAATATATAGCCCTCTAGAATAGATAAAGATGGGACTGCCGTGTCTGCCCTCTAGTCTGAGCCCGTGGTACAACCCAGTCTCTGAGGTCCAGTCTCATCCATACTTCTGAATCCCAAACACAGCTGTCATTAATCCACAAATATTTACTGTATTGATCCATGACTATACACTAGACAAAACCAAAAAAAGATATTCGCTCCTCTTAAAGAAGTCTTGCATTAAAAATTTAGATTTATTAAAACAATTTGGAAATAGCCTAAATATTAACCTTATGGGGATTATTTAATTAAATTATCTTAGGCCCATATAGCCATAAACTACTAGTCATTAGAAACAATAAGTATTTTAATAACATGTTAAATGTTCTCAATAGTTGTTAGGAGAAAACAAGTGAAAAAACATGTTTCACTATAATAACTAGATATATGAGATAAGGAAGGCTTTGAGTAGATCTACGAGGAAGAGGCAGGGGGAAGAGAAGTACAGAGGTAGTTTTTAAAACAAATATATAGCCCTCTAGAATAGATAAAGATGGGACTGCCGTGTCTGCCCTCTAGTCTGAGCCCGTGGTACAACCCAGTCTCTGAGGTCCAGTCTCATCCATACTTCTGAATCCCAAACACAGCTGTCATTAATCCACAAATATTTACTGTATTGATCCATGACTATACACTAGACAAAACCAAAAAAAGATATTCGCTCCTCTTAAAGAAGTCTTGCATTAAAAATTTAGATTTATTAAAACAATTTGGAAATAGCCTAAATATTAACCTTATGGGGATTATTTAATTAAATTATCTTAGGCCCATATAGCCATAAACTACTAGTCATTAGAAACAATAAGTATTTTAATAACATGTTAAATGTTCTCAATAGTTGTTAGGAGAAAACAAGTGAAAAAACATGTTTCACTATAATAACTAGATATGTATACAAAGCAAAAAACAAAACCTGGAAGAATATGCATCCAAATTTTATCATCTAGGCATGAGATGATGATGATTTTATTTACTTTTCTTATCTGAATTTGCTAAATTTGTCATCTGGAAAATTTATCATTTTGTAATACAGAAAAAATTATGTTTTTAAAAAATAAGGGTCATTCAGGCTACAAAAGCTAAACAAAGTATAAAAAGTAATTCAAATTCCAGGAAATAAGTGCCAGGCATAAGTATTGACATCAAATCTTATGAGCACAGAGAGGGAACAAATAAATACTAAGTAGTCATGGGAAGTGGTGGGACTTCAGCTGAGGTTGAATTCTAATATTGATGATGATAAAGAGCATTCAGGCAGTGCTTGCCCTCTGCTGAGAACTGCTTCATAAGAATTTTCCATATTTATACCTCACAGTAACTTCATGATGTAAGTGATAGTATTTATCCATTTTTCTAAGGTGAGAGAACTGTTCAGAATAGAGAAAGTGACTTGCCCTAGATTCCGTGGCTAGTAAGTTTCACAACCAGTATAAGAAGCTCCGCTTTTGTCTAATTCAAAAGTCCGCTTTCCCCACCTTGCCTTCCTCCTTAGAAAGAGAAGCAAAATTCAAAAAGTTACTTTCCTTTGTTTTCAGTCAGTGTGTATATTTGGGAATGGTTGAAGGTGATGGTCAGGGGGGAAAAAAGGAGCCACTTAAAGCATTTCTTTCACCTAACAGCCTTTTTGCGTGATAGTAAGTTAAGGGTCAGGTAAAATCCACAAATATTTACTACTGCTTCATAAGAATTTTCCATATTTATACCTCACAGTAACTTCATGATGTAAGTGATAGTATTTATCCATTTTTCTAAGGTGAGAGAACTGTTCAGAATAGAGAAAGTGACTTGCCCTAGATTCCGTGGCTAGTAAGTTTCACAACCAGTATAAGAAGCTCCGCTTTTGTCTAATTCAAAAGTCCGCTTTCCCCACCTTGCCTTCCTCCTTAGAAAGAGAAGCAAAATTCAAAAAGTTACTTTCCTTTGTTTTCAGTCAGTGTGTATATTTGGGAATGGTTGAAGGTGATGGTCAGGGGGGAAAAAAGGAGCCACTTAAAGCATTTCTTTCACCTAACAGCCTTTTTGCGTGATAGTAAGTTAAGGGTCAGGTAAAATCCACAAATATTTACTATATTGATCCATGACTATACACTAGACAAAAAAAAAAAGATATTCCCAAATAAAAAAAAGCCACAAGAAAAAAGTTCTTTCTCTGTATAATTCAGCATAGGAAATCATTATGCAGAAGCTCCATTGCCTCTTTCAAAACAAAATATAACGTGACACTTGGGTTTAACTCTGAGATGTGTACAGCCAAACTTTCTGGGTTTATTGATACATATTGTCTTCCAAATTATCTGCACTCAGTTACCTGATTGGAGATGCTCTGCTCTCAGATGGCATGGAGTTCATCCTCCAAGTATCTAAGAGTATCCTGAACCTATTTATCAGATTCCTTGCTAGTGCTGCAAACAGAAGGATCTTTAAGAGATCCTTGCAATGAAAAATTCATCAAAAAATAAGTTCTCCACCTCTCTGATGAAATGTATATAGAGAAGATTAGTGGTGTATAAAATGCATTTGCTCTTATGCACCATCCACCTGGAGAAAAGAATTAAAATTCTGAGTATTCCTCTAAACAGATATGATAATGTCATATGAGGTATATTAGATAAGTTTAGACATTAGATCTTAATTTATGTTTAAGAATACGTGTTCTGCTTTATTACGTTTTTAAGGGACCCTCTCCTATATATTGTTTACCAAAAGGTAGACCAGAATGACACTTTTTGTGTCTTTTGTTTACTAAATTGCAATGTCAGGATAATAAATGCTGTGGTTGGAGTATGTGTGTGTTTCATTTCTCAGGGAATTCTGTACTTCAAGGGCTTTCCTCTTCAATGTTGCAGATAAAACACTACATCACACTCTTTAGTGAAAGAGACACTTTCTCCTTCAAGATGCCAGTTCAGCTGTTCCACAGCTGAAGAGCTGGGACCACTTAAATTACATTCTTTTTCCTGCCATTAAAAGGGAATGGGGGAGGAGGGAGGACAAAAAAACTTGCATCTGGTTCAATTTCTTTGCCAAATTCTTCATTTAATTGTTTTGTAAATTGAAGAAAACCACAAATGACAAGATGAAATTGCTAGAAATATAAATACAGAATTTAATTGTTCATGTCAGGATTTCAATTCCCAAACCATGTTAATTCAAGTCACAGTTTCGGACAAACAAACAAACAAGAAAAACACTGGATACTGTTGCTGAGTTTTCAGAGCCCCTGTGACCCCACCTCCCCCACCTATCTACCAAGTTCATCTAAAGTCCTTCAGTCAGGAAAAGAGAGAGAAAGAGGGAAGTTCACTCCTCTTACCTCTGTGGATTTGATCCCAATACCTGGGATCCAAGATTCCTTAAAATAAAAAAATAAAAAATAAATCACATCAAGCTCATGATCTAAAATAAACCAGTTCCTAAGTGTTAAACACTTCATTTTGGGGCTCCTACAAGTTCAAAGAATCTTTGATAGTAAGATGTTCTTCTAAAGCGGTATCTTTGTTTTGGTTTATGATGTAAACCTTCCCTGGCCTAAGGGGCAATTTTACCCAGTTGGATTTATTCTCAGTTTTAAGTTAGGAAATGTATGCTTGTCAATTGCCAAGCTGAGTTCCATTGGCTGGAATAGTGTTACATGTATAGTATATGCTCAACTCATATTTGTTAACTAAATTTGATGAGCAAATGCTGAATAGAATGAACCCTAGGGTTTTTTAAAAGTAGTTGAGTAGACAAGTGTCTCAGTTCTCTGCTCTATGTTCTTATCAATTTTTATGGAGTCTCCAAACTGTAACTCCAGTTCAGTTGTCGCTCAGTCGTGTCCGACTCTTTGCAACCCCATGAATCGCAGCACGCCAGGCCTCCCTGTCCATCACCAGCTCCCAGAGTTCACTCAGACTCACGTCCATCGAGTCAGTGATGCCATCCAGCCATCTCTTCTTCTGTCATCCCTTTTTCCTCCTGCCCTCAATCCCTCCCAGCATCAGAGTCTTTTCCAATGAGACAACTCTCTGCATGAGGTGGCCAAAGTACTGGAGTTTCAACTTTAGCATCATTCCTTCCAAAGAAATCCCAGGGTTGATCTCCTTCAGAATGGACTGGTTGGATCTCCTTGCAGTTCAAGGGACTCTCAAGAGTCTTCTCCAACACCACAGTTCAAAAGCATCAATTCTTCGGCACTCAGCCTTCTTCACAGTCCAGCTCTCACATCCATATATGACAACTGGAAAAACCATAGCCTTACTAGATGGATCTTACTTACCAAAACTGTATTGCTTGCATTCTCTTAAAGCTCTGATTTTGACTCCATTAAAATCTAACAAAGTAACTGAGACTGAAATTCTATTGACTTAGAATGGTTTAATTTGCTGTATAACTCAGATAATTTTATTTTTACCAGCTTGATTTGTATTCCAAAATCTCAGAGTCTATTATAGAGTCAAAAGGGACTATGTTGAGGGATGGAAGTACCTCTGTGTGTTCACAGGCCAATTGATTTCTTCCTTTGAATCTGAAATTTGAAAGGAAGGATTAGTTCCTAATCTTAGTTCAAGGTACTATTTTATAAGATAGATTGTGGGAATGATTGGTTATGTTGTACAGTGAAACAATTTAAATCCCTTTTATATAGATATAATCATAAATCATAGAACAAAAAAGTTAAAAGGACACAAGAGAGAAAAATCTAGAATTACTCAGGTCATGTACATGATTAAGAGAATATATTATGAAAGATTTATTTCCAAGAGCTTTGTGAGACTTTAAAGGTCAGTGGACTCTATACACACACTTTAAAATACTTTTTTCAACAGCAAATAGTAGAAATGACTTAATGAGATATGGAAGACTCTTAAATTTTATATAAATACTTGTTGCCTTAAGAAAACTACATTCATGATTTTCCCTCTTCCGGATACTAGTGCAGAAATCCAAGTAAATCTTAGTTATCTATCCAATGTAGTACATCTCAGTGATTCTCATTCTTCTTTGCATTGAATCCCACCAATCTATCAAAAATTTTGGCTTTATCATGACAGGAAAAAAATCTAATTTTTTCTCAGTAAGAAAAACTCTTTCATCAGCAATATTGTTACATTTTTTAAGGATATCAAATACTATAGTAAATATATATCTGTTGGAATATATCATGTAGCTCTGGCTTTAATACTCAAATAAGTGAAAACAGGATGCATTGCTTCTTGAGTTGCATTATGATACTTTCCAAAGATTTTCTACAAAATGTTACCATCTAGATTGTGCTTGATGATAATAGTTTGGTAATTAAGTCAAAAGTTGCAACCTTTGGTGAGTGACCTCTTATTTGCTTCTCAGTTCATCCTAATATACCATTATATTGAGAACTAGAACTGTTAAGAGATGCCACAAACATCTCCTGCAGGCAGCCTTTCTAGGCTGCCTCCATTAACCACCCTTTTGCTGAGAGGTGTTCATATAAAGAGAGCTAATTGGTTTCTTTGGTGACACACTTCTGTGGTAGGGCAGAAGTCATCTGGAGGTATCTTTCTAAACCCAGAGATATCTGTGCCTATGTTATTCTGGAAACTGCCTGTTTCCTTCTTTGCTAGTCATGGACCCCAGAAGCCATTCCCATCATGAGTGATTATACCCTCACTGGCAAATTGGGCCAAAGCTAACCATGACACAAGTAAGTTATACAGTTCTCTTTGTTGGCGGTCTATAACTGGAACCAAGAGAAAATAAAGTCAGCTTATCTGTGTGGCTAGAAGTTAACATGTAGACTTAAATTGGGGGTGGCCAAATTCAGCCACATGTATTGGAGATGCAGAGAGAGTGAAGAACAAACAAGAGACAAAGTTGAGAGAAAGGAAGAGATGGAGAGAGTTTCTTTCTAGTTCTATATCCTGAGGTCCAAGCAATTCCTGCCCTTGATTTCTCGGAGACACCTTTATATCTCACAGTGAAATCTCTGTTTGCCCTTTTTGATGGGACAGGAGTCCTTGTTACTTGTCGCCTTAGTCCCAGTGAATTCAGGTAACTTGCCCTTGGGAGGTTTCAGAGATGTTGGCCTGATTTCTTCCATGTCACTGCGTGTTCTCTAGGACCCGGTGTCACGCATCCTGCTTATTCTGAGGGCTCCCATAGCTTGGTCTGGGCCCTGGCTTCAGCCTGTGCTGCCATGTGCGGAGGGCTGGAGAGGGGGATAGTGTGAAGGGGTTTCTCCCTAGTCCTAATCTCTCTGGGAACCATCTCAGCTCCTCTGAGCTGCCCAGTCTTCTTGTGGGAAGTTTAAAAAGTATTCTCTACTTAATGTTCTCATGCTTCTCAGTAACAAGTTTATAATGAGTATATTATATATAATTTTGAACTAGGACACTGGTGGGAATCTTACAGCAGGCATCTTCTGTGCCTTCAGTGCCAGCTGCCAATTTTCAAAACTATGTTTTGAATAGATTTCATTACACTGTGTGTAGAAGCCAATTTTCCTTTATTATATTTCATATTTTGTAGTTTGACTTTTAATTTGCTTCAGTCTTTCTTGAAGAAGTTGCATCCTTGGCTTAAGAAGGACAGTTTTGCAACTTGATTGTTCTTGCTGCTGCCAGTTGATTTTTGACCACTGTTTTTACTATGATGGCTACATTTTCTTTAGTGTCTTAGTGCACTGAGGATCATGAATCCTGCTTTTTTTAAATATGGTCCCATATTTTAAATCTCTTTTTTCCTTAGTGAATAATCATGTTGCGATTCTAGATAAGTAGTCCTCAAATTGTTAAGACACATCAAAATCACTTGAAGGCTTTGGTGAAAGACAAATTACTAGATCCCACCCCAGAGTTTCTGATTCAGTATCTGAGGTGGATCATAGTAACTAGTGTTTCTACTATGTTTCAAAGAGACACTGTTGCTGCTGATTGGGACCACACGTTGAAAAACACTGTTTAGAGGATGAAAGGAAAAGCTGCTCTTGGCTTTCTCCATGTGTTACACAGATCACCAACTTTTGATTTTCTTTCACCACTAAACCAGTATCATCATGCAAACACACCAGGCTAAATCTTACTGAAAATCTTGGGAATTACTATGGTGCAGCTCAAGGATATAAGGAGTTGTGTTAGGATCATTTAGAGAAACAGAGCCAATAAGACATTTATTAGTATTTATTAATATGCCAGCAGTATATATAGGGCTTCCCTGGTGGTTCAATAGTAAAAATCCATCTGCCAGTGCAGGAGATGTGGGTTCAATCCTGGGTCAGGAAGATCTCCTGGAGAAGGAAATGGCAACCCATTCCATTATTCTTGCCTGAGAATTGTGGGGACAGGGGAACTTGGCAGGCTACAGTACATGGGGTTGCAAGAGAGTCAGACATGGCTTAAGAATTAAACAACAACAAACAACAAAATAGGGTATATACTTATTAGTAAATATTTATTATAAGAAATTGCCTTACACAGTTAATTGCCTTCTCAGTTAAGCCTGAGAAGTCCTAAGATCTGCAGTTGGCAAGCCAGAGACCCAGGAGAACCCACAGTGTAGTTCCAATCTGGGTTCAAAGGCTTGAGAACTAGGAGAGCCAGTTGGTGTAAGTTCCAGTCCAAGTACAAGAGAAGATCAATGTCGAGCTCAAACAGTCAGAAAAACATTCCTCTTACTCAGCCTTTGTTTTACCCTTCAGGTATTCCCTTGGGTGGATGAAACATTTCCACATTAGAGGGGCCAATCTGTTTTGTCTGTGGATTCAAATGTTAATCTCTTCCAAAACACCCTCACAGACACACTCAGCATAATGTTGGACCAAATGTCTAGGTACCCCACGGCCTAGTTGAACTGACACATACACTCCCCCATCACAGGAGTCCTTGTTTTCATGTCTTTGAATATTAAAGTCAGATTCAGTCTCAACAGTACTTACTACTGTAGCTTTTGGTATCATTAAACATTAAAGTTCATGAAATATTTAATAAAATAGTTAATCAAAATAGAAATCTTCAGATTAAGGAAAATAAAGACTTGTTTGTTTCAATCGTGACAAAAAACAAGACTTTTGTGTTTATTATAGACATTCTTATGTTGATTACAA
>SJYC01107398.1:0-26873 GCA_006408675.1 Madoqua kirkii | reverse complement strand
AAAAAAAAAATGGGCTCTTTAGGTCAAGGGACCTGGATTTTAATTCTGTCTCCAGTTTTTGATATGTGCTGTGGTGCTGTGCTCAGTCAGTCAGCTGTGTCTGATATTTTTGTGACCCCATGGACTGTAGCCTGCCAGGCGCCTCTGTCCATGGGATTTTCTAGGGAAGAATACTGGAGTGGCTTGCCATTTCCTCCTCCAGGGGATCTTCTCAACCCAGGGATTGAACTCATGTCTCTTACGTCTCCTGCATTGGCAGGTGAATTCTTTACCACTGTACCACGTGGGAAGTTCTTAGTTTTTGATATGCCAACTTAGAAATCTTTAAGTGTCCTATCTTTCTGCCTTTTCATACTGTTTGTGGGGTTCTCAAGGCTGGTGATGGACAGGGTGGCCTGGTGTGCAGCAGTCCATGGGGTCGCAAAGAGTTGGACATGACTAAGCAACTGAACTGAACTTAGAAATATTTCTTACTCCATATTACCAACAGGTAATACAAATCATATCACTTGACTTGCAGGTTTGTAGTAAGGGTTAACCCTATGTACAAAAAGTCATAATATGAAATCTGTTTAGTAAATCATATTAGGCCTGGCAGTAGCCTGATGCTGTGGCTGTCACTGAACGAAGATACGAGAGCAACGTGCCTAACCTCGTCATTCCTTCTGCCTGGCTGCTCTATTTGCCCTTCTTGATTTCTCTTTGCTCTTTCATAGTCCTTCTTTCCCTCAAAACTCTATTCCAGACTTAACTCTTCCATGCCCTTTATCCTTTAACCCATCTCTCTCTACATCCTCATCATCTACGTATGGAGGTATACATTCATTTATTTGTTCATTAAACATACTCATCAAATACAGTATTTATTGAGTGCTTACGTTACACCAGATTTTATGCTTTAGCAATAAATAGAACCACTTGAAGATATCATACCAGTTCAACCATTTAAGCTCTTGCATAATTAAGGATCAAAATTAGTACATTTAAGGAGTAGGAATCAAAACTTATGGCATAGTATGTGAACACAGCAAAAATTAAGAAAATATCTAATGGCTTTGAGGACAGTTTAGTATCAATTCAATTCAGTCACTCAGTCTTGTCTGACTCTTTGCGACCCCATGAATTGCAGCATTCCAGGCCTCCCTGTCTGGGTGTTGAGTGAACACCCAGAGTTCACTCAAACTCACGTCCATCGAGTCGGTGATGCCATCCAGCCATCTCATCCTCAGTCGTCCCCTTCTCCTCCTGCCCCCAATCCCTCCCAGCATCAGAGTCTTTTCCAATGAAACAACTCTTCGCATGAGGTGGCCAAAGTACTGGAGTTTCAGCTTTAGCATCATTCCTTCCAAAGAACACCCAGGACCGGTCTCCTTTAGAATGGACAGGTTGGATCTCCTTGCTGTCCAAGGGACTCTCAAGAGTCTTCTCCAATACCACAGTTCAAAAGCATCAATTCTTCAGTGCTCAGCTTTCTTCACAGTCCAACTCTCACATCCATTCATGACTACTGGAAAAACGATAGCCTTGACTAGACAGACTTTTGTTGGCAAAGTAATGTCTCTGCTTTTCAATATGCTATTTAGGTTGGTCATAACTCCCTTCCAAGGAGTAAGCATCTTAATTTCATGGCTGCAGTCACCATCTGCAGTGATTTTGGAGCCCCCCAAAATAAAGTCTGACACTGTTTCCACTGTTTCCCCATCTATTTCCCATGAAGTGATGGAACCAGATGCCATGATCTTCGTTTTCTGAATGTTGAGCTTTATGCCAGCTTTTTCACTCTCCTCTCTTACTTTCATCAAGAGGCTTTTTAGTTCCTCTTCACTTTCTCCCATAAGGGTGGTGTCATCTGTATATATAGTAGCAAGTATAAAGGACCCGGAGCTAGATAGACCAGGCATTACCATTGGTTTTATTGTGACCTAAAATACTACTTCTTCACTTTGCATCTCTTCCCACCAGCATGAATGATGCCTTTCTTACACTCCAAGGCTTAGTTCTGGAAAGACTTTTCTGAATTCTCTTAGTCTAAGTCATTCTGCTCTGGACTTCTAAAGTTCTCAGTATCTCCGTTTTAGCATGTATCATATCTGGGATTATATGTCTATGTCCACATCCTGATTCTTTCAAGAACAGAAACATCTGATTTGTGTTTCTGACTCATCTCTAACATAGCACACACAGTGGCCAGTGAATGTCTAAACTGGTTCCACTGGAGTTTGCCTGCTATCCTTTTTACATTGCCCTACTCAGTTTGCACACTTCATTTGCCCTAGTGCATTAGTTGTTTTGGAAGCACTGCTGTGACATTATTTGAGTGTTTGACCTTCCGAACTAAAGTATCAGCTCTCCAAGGACAGGGCCCCCATCTTTTCCTCCTTGTTTATCACTCCTGCCGACCCATGCTCTGCTCTGGTCTGTGTAAATGTCCCCTGTCCATATTGTTGACCAAGTGTGAGCAAGTAACTCTCCAAATGTTAAATCCTTTTAAGAGGTCAGCAAAATCCTCATTTTGCCATTTTCCTTGTTCTTTGAGGACAAAAGAATCCCCCTAGAATTTCTTCTATGCTGTTCACTTGCCATCAGCCCCAGGTGACCTCCTCGAAGGCACTGCCTCTGTAGGTAAAAGGTATTTGTTCATCTTTATGAATGTCAGTCTCTTGACATTCATGGTAAATAGACAAGTTCTCAGTCTCTTGACATTCACAGCAAATAGACAAATCCTTCAGTAAATGACAATGGTCCCCAGCATCACATTAAAAACTCTTGGGGATAAACACTCAAGGGTAGCCATGATTCAGGCTCGACTTTCAAAGGCTTTGTAATGTGCTTACCTACCCAAAAAAAATGTCTACCGTCTCCAGTTACAAACTCAACAGCAGCATTTTTAGAGCCCTCATCTATATTTAAACTTTCTCTTGCTTAGTCAGGAGCAGAGATGTTGCCTGCCAGCATTTCCTAACAGCAAGAAAGACACAGCAGCTTCCAATATAACGAGCACAGCTCACGAGGGCTGCTGCTTCGGCATTCACTACTGCAGCGGTTTGCCAGATGATGCAGGTCCTATGCCATTTCGATGACTTCCTCTCCAATCTTCAACAGATTAGAGGGCCTTGGGCCTCCTTGGGGGTTACTGAAGCAACAGTCCACTCATTATTGAATTAACAAACATTTATTGAGTAGCTTCTATGACTTGAATACCTGCTACTACTTTAGAAGCAGCTTGTGTAATGATTAAGGTCGTGGACTCTGATACCACATTAGGTGGGTTCCAGACCCAGAGTGTTCCACTTATTATAATAGCTGTATAACCTTGGGCAGCACATTTAACCTCTCTTTACCTCAGTTTCTCCATTAGTCAAAGGAGAATAATAATACCTACTTCATGGGCTGTTGTGAAAATTGAGTTAACATCTAAAGTGCCTTGAACTGGATAATGATAGCTGTTGTTAGTTAGTCTCACTACTATGTCCCTGGTTCTGAACGAGGCTCTTGGAGCTACAATGATCAACAGATTTGTTAACATTCTTGCTTAGAGTTCAGCAAGGGAAATTAATAACACAATGATGCTAATGGTTGTATACAATAATTACAAGGTAGGATAAGCATTTACAGAAAAGGAATCTACCTGAACTTGAGTTTCATGTCTATCTTTTACCTAATCTACAAACAGTAAATGTGCACACTATGTAATATTTTGCATAATCTATAAGCATGGACCAAAGTTGCACAGGTGGAGACAGAGTGATAGGCCAGGAAGGAGTGAAGCAGGAGATCTATAAAGGGTCTTTCAAGCTATGTTAAAGATTTTACACTTATCCATTTGGAAGTAGAAATTCATTGAATGATTTTTAACTGGTGGAGGCTTGGTGTTTGATTTGTGTTTGAAACTAGTATCCTGGTTACATCTTAGAAAATGGATTAGAGAGATAACAAAAATAGATACGATGAGCTTGGATTATGATGGGGTAGGAAGAGATGGCAATAAATATAGACTAGATCCATCTCGTGTTTCTGATATTTTCTACCCTTGGAATACCAGCTCTGCCTTTGTCCACAGTGATAGAGTAGTTTATTTGGTAAACCCTCTGTTAGAATCTAAATATTACCAATGGGATGAATAGGCCACCAACATTCTATGAAAGTGTTCAGAAATTATTTGCTTATATGCACGGAATCTTTTGGTGGTACTGAGAAGTTAAAAAAAAGATACGTATACATGTTCAGGGGAAGAGAAGGAAAAGAATGCTGAAAGAAATACAGTCTATTGTCATGCAATGAAAATAAAATGCTCCAACAAAGTGTGTTAATCATGACTTTTCTAAGAATGGATGAGCTTTATGAGAGGTGCACAGCCCTTGGCACCTCCAGTGGAAAAGCTCATCTCTCTGGATATGGCAAGATTTTGCTCTTACACGAAAGCAGATTTTGGCTAACATTTCACAGGCCCCTGTGTTGACAGTTTTTAGATATGAAATTTTCAGAGACAGAGGTTTGGAAAATGGGTCTTTAGCCAGAGTGCCTGATGCAGGGAGGAAAAAAAAAAAAAAAAACCATTTGGAATTAGATTAGAACATCCCCATTTACTACCAAGAAATGGAGACAGGATAACAGCTCTTATGGTACAAGATGCTGACGCGACAAGAGGGAGAAAGAACAAACAACCTACATCTTATTGAACACTATATGCTAGTTTCTTTGCTTACCAGGCGCTATTTAATCTTCATGACAACACTGGGGTTTTTACTGCTATCTTTAGTTTTATAATTTTATGTATTTATTGGTTGTGTGGGGTCTTCGGGGTTGTATGTGGGCTTTCTCTGGTTGCAGCGAGTGGGAGCTACTCTCTGGTTGCAGTGTGTGGCTTCTCATTGTGGTGGCTTCTTTCAGTGTGAAGCACAGATTCTAGGGTGCTCAGGCTTCAGTAGCTGTGGCACATGGGTTTAGTTGCCCCAAGGCATGTGGAATCTTCCCAGACCAGAGATTGAACCCACGTCCCCTGCAGTGGAGGCAGATTCTTTACCACTGGACCCACCCCCCCACCAAGGAAGTCCAATATCCTAATTTTTTTTAAACAAAGATTTTGTTTTGTATTGGGGTATAGCCAATTAACAATGCTGTGATTATTTCAGGTGGACAGCAAAGAGTTTAAGTCATGCATATACATGTATCCATTCTTACCCAAACACTCCTCCCATCCAAGCTGCTACATAACAGTGAGCTGAGTTCCATGTGTTATACAGTAGGTCCTTGATTATTCATTTTAAATATAACCCTGTGCACATGTCCACTCCAAACTCCACAACTAGTCCTTCCCCCATCCTTCCTCTTGGCAACCATGAGTTTGTTCTCTAAGTCTGCGAGTCTCTTTCTGTTTTATAAATTTTAATTTGTATCATATCTTTTTAAATTCCACATATAAGGGATGTCATATGATGCTTCTGCTACTCTGACCTACTTCGCTCAGTATGACAATTTCTAGGTCCATCCATGTTGCTGCAAATGGCATTATTTCATTCTTTTTGATGACTGGCTAGTAATTCCGTTGTAAATACGTACCACATCTTCATCCATTCCTCTGTCAGCGGACGTTTCGGTGGCTTCCATGTCTTGGCTATTGTAAACAGTACTGCAGCGAACACTAGGGGTGCATATATCCTTTCAGATCATGTTTTTCTCCAGAGATATGCCCAGGAGAGTCATTGCACGGTCATATGGTAACTCTATTTTTAGTTTTTTAAGGAACCTCCATATTGTTCTCCATAGTGGCTGAACCAACCGATTTACATTCCCAGCAACAGTGTAAGAGAGTTCCTTTCTCTCCACACCCTCTCCAACATTTGTTGTTTGTGGACTTTTTTTGATGATAGTCATAGAAATTTAAGCTCAGAATGACTTGTGTAGGGTGACTCAGCCTGGACATAGATAAGACTTGAAGCTGCTGCCTTCTGGCCCTCAGAGGCAGCCTGCTTTTCCTACGTGAGACCTCCATGTCTGTGGCATTGTTTCCCCAATCTTCATTGGCTTAACTGGGCTTTTCTGTAAGGACTTTCCCCCTCATTCCACCCTTGAAGGTGTCAATAAATAACTGCCCTTATGCAAAGTGAGAAAGCAAGACAAGTAGAGAGGAGAAATCAACAGCTGTCCCACTTTTCCATTTCTCCAGCCCCAAAGCTTGACACTGCATGGCAAAATACTGGAAGAAGGAGGAAAAAGATATTTTGTAAGAAAGCAACAGTAAAATCGGTTGAAAACGTCATCATCCTCCAATAATACTTCATAGCCTTGAAATTGGTATCAAGTGCTACTTTATGGGGCTTTGATAGATTTGCTAAAGGGAGCATTGTGATTAAAATGGGTGCATCATTTCTTTCCCTTCCATAGGGTCTCTACCTGTGTGCCACACAGGCCCTCCTAGATTCAGCCTCTTCTTGTCATCAGAATCATTAGCAGTGGTCTCTTCACAGGGATATTAGTTGGGTGATGTGAGTGCCAACATTCTCTGGAAGGAACTAACTCCTTGAGTCACAGGCACATGCCAAAATCAGATCTCTAACAGCTGTAGTGAGGATGTGTTGGCAAGTTACACTGAAATTCTAGGATGAATTAAAAATATATATTCCAGCCCTTATGTCTAAATCTCAACCTTGTACCTCTTTCATGATATTTTTCCTATTTCACATTAATGAGAAGACAGTTCTCTCCTCCTCTGCTTCTGTAAATCACATTCATAATTTTAGCCATTTCTCTGTCTCATCTGTATTATTAGTGATTTTAAATCAGTTTAATTTTTTATGTTTAGTTTTATTCTAAACATATGTGATATGAGATCAGTAGTATTTATATTTTCTACATGCAATAATAGAAATGCATAATCATTTTTTCATTTACCATTCATATTAACCCCCTATTAGATCAGTGGTACACATACTATATTTCAGAAATTTCTTGTATAAGAGGCCAGTTCTGCCACTAAAAGTCCATGTGGCTGCAATCATTTTTTTTTTCTTTCTTTCTTTCTTAACATCAATCTCTCCCTCTGCAAAATGGGAAGACTTCTATCTTCTATCTTAAATTAGGAAGCTTCAGTGACAGAATCAGTTACACCTAAAATGTATTCAGTTCCTGTCATTTTCCAGAGGCCATACCATGTTCTTAATGTGCTTATTTTCCTATTTAATCCTGACCATGATCCCAGGCTTTCCTGATGGCTCAATGGTAAAGATCTGCCTGTAATGCAGGAGGAGATGCAAGAGACGCAGGTTCTATCCCTGGATCGGGAAGATCCACTGGAGGAGGGCATGGTAACCCACTCCAGTATTCCGGCCTGGAAAATCACAGGGTCTGAAAGAATTGGACTCAACTGAGCGTACACATGATCCTATGAGAAAAGTACTATTAACACAATCATGTCTGTTTTGTAAATGAAGGTTTTAGGATTCGGGCTGTTACGTAGCATGCCCAAGGCTCTTCTTTCATCCAGTGGTAGAGTGAGAATTGACCCCTGAGAAGGAAATGGCAATCCACTCCAGTATTCTTGCCTGGAGAATCCCATGGACGGAGAAGCCTAGTAGGTTACAGTCCACGGGGTCACAAAGAGTCAGACACGACTGAGCGACTTCACCTCACCTCACCTGCCTGATGTGAAGCCCAGGCTCTGTCCCATCAGCATGTCTGGCACATGCTCGGCGCAGTAAATGAATAACCACGTGTTCCTCTCCCGTTGTGTGGGGATACCTACTGATGCTCTTCTGTCATGGGTGTTGGATTTTTGCTGGCCAGAACTGCCTTCTCCCCACCATGCCACCAGTACCATGTTATGCAGAATTGATGCTCAAGGATTATTTTTGGATGAGTTAACCAAAGGCTCTAGATTCCCAGTGGAATTACCTCCCACGTTTGCCTCAAGGAAGACCATTTCACAACTCTCTGGTGACTCTGGGACAGCATAGTTGTAAACAGAAACTACATAAGTCCAAAGCATTCACCTGCTAATCGAGCCTAAGGGTCTAGTTCCCAGTTTTTCCCATTAGATGAAGACTTCGGTATCCAAAAAGAAATCTTTTATAAACGTTTTTTGTTGTGCACATTTTTAATAATGAATTAGGAATCAAAATTAAGTTTTCATAGAAAGTGGAGAAAGATTGTATGTGTGCTTGGTGTCTGTGGGAGGATAACAGCCAGTATGGAAATAGGAAAAGTATATGTTTACATTCTTTTAAATTATAGCATCTATGTAGGCTTCCCTGGTGCCTTAGGTGGTAAATAATCTGTTGCAATGCAGGAGACCTGAGTTCAACCCCTGGGGTGGGAAGATCCCCTGGAGGAAGGCATAGCAACCCACTCCAGTATGCTTACCTGGAGAATCCCCATGGACAGAGGAGCCCGGTGGGCTATAATCCATGGGGTTACAAAGAGTTGGGCGCGACTGAGCAACTAAGCACAACACAGCACAGAGGGAAGAGACTTTGCTTCCTTCGTAATTCTGCACAGAACTCTTTTTCATTCTGGCTGTCTCCACCGCCTGATATAACTAGTTATTAACCATCTTCTGGAAGCAAACATAAGCCTCCCAGAGACCTATCAGATACTGTGACAGCAGGCATGGGTCAGAATCCCAAAGAAGTCTGCCCATGGGCGACTGGGGTCAGGATGATGGCACCTATTTGCCATAGAACAGATAAGAGAAGGAGAAGAAATACACCCCGACTTTAGCCCTGATGGCTCAGTGGCAGAGAATCTGCCTGCGGTGCAGGGACATGGTTCTATCCCTGGGTTGGGAAGATCCTCTGGAAAAGGAAATGGCAGCCCGTTCCAGCCCACTTCTTGCCTGGGAAATCCCATGGACAGGGGAACCTGGTAGACTTCTGTCCATGGGGTTGCAAAGAGTTGGACACAACTCAGTGACTAAACCACCCTAGGAAAATGCGTGCCTGTGCATACACATGAGTTTGTATATAGTTGCAAGGAAAAAATGGACCCTCCTGAGCATCTGTGGATCTCCCCCCACACAGGTTAATAATGCCACAAGTTCTGGGGATTTGATGAGGAAATCCCCTCCAGGAACAATATCAATCCTTTTCAGGTGTCTTACACAATATGGAACATTTGGTGTTTGTTTCTGAGGAACTAGAGTTGTTAGGAAGCATTCCAAACAACAGTCTTCAGTTTTGACATTTTCATTAAAAACGTTACAGTAACAGTAGAAGTTCTTGCTTTGGACAATATACTAATATCATTTTTACAGCATTTGAACAAGAGAAGATAAAGAGAGACAAAGAGATATGGCATATTATCTATCATAGTTAAACATCAAAAATCTGACTGTTTAAAAGTAGTTTTCCTGTATACATTGATGCTCAACATAGAAATAATAGCATTGTTGAAAGAAAAATCTTAAGTAGCTCTTACAAAGTAACAGGCATTATTCCATGTGCTTTACCTAAAATATATGGTCTTTTTACCTCATCCTCTATGAACTCTACCAGAAAAAGAAGATATTTTCTTATTCCTAGATGGACAGAATCCAGGGTGAAGGAAGATTTAAAAGACACCATTAAAATGACTGAAGAGTTTGTGTTACTTCATTGTTATTATACTTCATTATGTAAGGTTTTTTGTTTTTTGTTTTATCTCCAGGGATTTAAATAGATCAATTTAACTGACCATTCAGTAGAGGGACCAAGAGTTCCTAACTCTCCAAAGTTCATCTTGGTGGCAGCAAGTGAGTTAACTTTTCCAAAGGCCCAAAGTCTCTTTCAGAGGAAATTTATGAAGCAAAATGCCTTGCGTACCCTCATTGTTCTCTAGGAAAACTCTTGTTTTCCACCTCAGTTGGTATTTTGCAAACACTTATCCTGGAGACACTGGGGGCTGTGGGGAACGGAATGCTGCGCATGAGCCAGATGTTTGTAAACCTTAGCTCTGAAATGTGGCACAGTACCAGATGTGTATAATCCTAACTCTCCAAAGTTCATCTTGGTGGCAGCAAGTGAGTTAACTTTTCCAAAGGCCCAAAGTCTCTTTCAGAGGAAATTTATGAAGCAAAATGCCTTGCGTACCCTCATTGTTCTCTAGGAAAACTCTTGTTTTCCACCTCAGTTGGTATTTTGCAAACACTTATCCTGGAGACACTGGGGGCTGTGGGGAACGGAATGCTGCGCATGAGCCAGATGTTTGTAAACCTTAGCTCTGAAATGTGGCACAGTACCACAGACTGTCAACTTGTGTAAAAACTAAAGCAAAGACAAAAACAGAACATAATATTTACCAGATGAGATTTGTGTGTGTGTGTAATCCTGCTGGAATTTTGGGAGTATCCAACTCTCGTACATTTCAAAATGAGCCTTGCATCCCACCCCATCCCACCCCACCCCTCACCCCCACTTTTTTCCTCCTGCACAGGGAAGGAGAGTTTGGAAGTGAAACGCTTTGTCCAAGTCAACAAGGAGCTTGATACGACCCTCAGCAGTTAGCTATACATTGAAAGATACACAAGAGTGTTTTGGCCCCATCTCGAAGAGAGAGTCCTAAAAATACTGTTCCTGGTATGATTTTCAGAAATAATGCTGAACAATGGAATATTGTATGTGTTGGCAATTTTTATTCAGCGTAAGTAACTTAATGATTATATAAACTGTATGTTCATTAACTTGTCCAAAATTTTGGTGTGTATAAAAGAAAACTAGATTCAGATGAGAATTTCCAGTCACATGGAAGAAAAAAGAGCTTTTTCCATGTGAGTACTGATGTCATTACATTCTGTCCTCTGATACAAGTGAGCTGCCTAAAGAAACCAATAGAAGATACCCATTTAGAGGAATTTATTTTAGAAAGAATCAGAATGGGGGAAATGGTAGAATTTTAAGTACATTTGAAACACAAGTCTTGTGAAGAAGCATCAAGTTATTTGGGTTTAAATTTTGAAAGTAGTTTGAAGAGTTACATCTCAAGCTCTCATTACCAGGGAATGACTCTTTCTATTGAGAGAGGAAATGAGGAATTTGATTCAGTGGCCTGTTGATAACATGTTTGTGAGTGGTGAGTCTAGGCCAGCAGGCTTATACCATGTAACATCTCTCCCATGACAGCTGGTTAGATCAGCAGTAAACTCATGACCTGGGGGAGCCAGTCCATGGATTAGGTGATGACTAATCCAGTTCTCTTTCTTTTGAAAAACTGAACTAAGAGACCCAGTGCCTGAGATCAGACAATGGCAGTTTCCTAAACTGAAAGATCACTTTCAGACAGGAAATGGGAGAGGGGAGGCTTTTTCAGCCTGTTGCAAGCTGGAGGATTAACAGAGAAGTGGGAAGTTTGATCCATTGCTCAGAAAAAAAGATGTAAGATGATGTTTTCCCAGAAAGAGAAATAGGGTAAGCATGGATGGCTTGAAAATGGATGGTTTTCCATTTCTAGTCCATCTGAGACCCAGAAATAGGTCACACTCCTTTGTTTAAGCTAGTTAGGTAGGTGCCTTCTGCAACTAGAACTCATACAGGTCCTTTTTGTATAGATTTAAATTTTTTACATACAGTGGTGGGGATTTTTTTTTTTTCATTATTTACTTGGTTTACCTTTACAAAAAGTTCCTTCATCCTTGGGTGACACTGACGTGCAGCAGAGCCAGTGTAAGAACTGGGTTTGCTGGGGAAAGCATAGTGACTGTGCTTGGCAGAAATCTGTGTCTAATAATTGTGTATTGAATGGAATTTGTGCCATGACACAAGTAAGGTGAAAGTACGGTGGGTTTGCAAATGAAACTGCTAATAGCTACATTTCAATTCTACCATAGATGGTTGATTTCAATTCTTTTTATCCAGCTGTGTTGCAGTAAGTGAAACTGTAAGTGTTAATAGCAAATTAAATGAAATAGATACTGTACATGTGCATTATGGGAACCATAAACTCCGTAACCTTAGCAGAAGATTCTAGAGAAGGAGAAAAGATCCCTGTGGTATGCTAGTGAATAATTTGAAAGAGACTGCCTTACTTTTAAGTCCCCACTTCTGACTAATGGAGCCTCTGATGACAGAAGATCATGCTGCCACTCTGGGAGGTCAAGATTCTAGTTTCAAATTGCAATTAAAATGGATTTCTGCCTCACCAACCCCTCCGCCACCTTACCTAGCACCTTCCTTCTCCCACTCACTGCCTGGACTTCTCATGTATGATGTGGCTTTCCCAAATACTGAGCTGAGAAGTAAGATGTTTTGGTTTTCTTGTTTTAACAACTTTAGCTCACATAGTAATAGCGAATACTGCTGGTTGCTGGTTGACATGTGCTGGGAACCTTGCTAAGCATGTCACATATATGTTTTCTCTTTAAAAGGCACAGCAATCCCAGGTGATGGGCATTTCCTGGTCTCTTTTTGCAGGTGTGGAAAATGATGCTCCCAGAGGCCAGGTTACATGCCCAGCATCATACAGCTCTAAGTGTCAGGGGTGGTATTTCCCCCTATCTGACTCACTGTTGTAAACAACTAAGCTCTTCAGATTACCAGTTGTGTGCTTGAATCTTGAAAGACCCAATCTCAGAGTGACCTCTGATATCAGATATTTTCCCCTATATGACCAGGTACCTAGATCAAAAATTTGTAGACTCTCCAATTGAGAAAAGGTTGGTTCTCAGTTTAAACGGTGTAATTTTTCATTTGTTCATTAACATGAAATGATCCTGAATATTCTTTTCTGTAAAAAAAAAAACCACCCCTTTGTATTATCTGTGGCAGCACACTGAGTCAACATAATAAATGCTTTATACGTTTTAAGTACATAGGTTATGCAACTTTGTGTAAATTAACATGCATACTTTTAGACTGTCTTATTGTCAACTCCCATTTCAAGTGACCTATGAGAGACCCAACTCCTCCAGAAATCTGTATGGTAGCAAGTGTCGGGCCATAAAATTACAAACAAACAGAATTCTTTGGATTTACCTGCTTTGTTTCAGGAATGATTAGGAGAGAGGGTTGATCTTTGTTTCAGGAATGATTAGGAAATAGGGTTGATCTTTCTTAGAATTAACTGAGGCTATTTTTGGAGAGCCATTTTCCAAAAAACACAATGTTCTCAAATTGTGGTTTCCAGTTTGTTTTTAACCTAATACCAAGTTACATGCAATCTCAGGATAAAATTTAATATTTAAAACATGTCAAAAATTTTCCCTGAAAGAATGAGGTTGGGGCAGTGGGTGGTGCAGTAGGGAAAATGTCTAACTGACAAGTGTACCTTGGCCTTGGATGGAAGAGAGATTGCTATTGATCCCACAATGGCTCTTCAGTAAGACAGAAGGCCTGCATACTATGTCCTTCTGGATTGAAGACTGTTGGTTTTGCTGCTGTGCTAATACAGAAATGGGAGTCACAATTATGCAAATAAGTATTTGCTTAACCTTACAAATTGTTTTATTTTGGCTCCTTCAGCTGTGTGGTACAATTTCTTTTTTCTCTTGGAAAATCAGCTGACATTAGAAATAAAGGAAATGTAATAATTAGCACAGGAAATATAGTTTGAAGAGGCAAGGAGCCAAAATAGCAGTTGTAGAAAAGGGAATCAAAATCATTTGATGTTACACACTGTACTATTAATAGGGCTCCAAGGAGAGGAAAGAGCGAGTGAGTTTCCAGAGCTACTAAGATTGCACCGGCCCTTCTCTTGCTGTCAGCAGTCCTGTTGTATACCTTTGATTGTTGGCATGGATTCAAAGCATGGAAGGGTACTTTGCTTAGAAATTCTCTCTCACACATGCAAAAGAGGATGGGAGTTAATGAATGCAATGCCTAGAAATGGAAGCCCCATATAGCACTAAGCAAGTATCCATGGCTTAATCATTTGAAACATTCCCCATACATATTTAACGTCACCGATCTCTTCTCTCCAGCCTCTTTTTTTTCTCTTCTTTCTTTCTCCTTTTTGTCTTCTTTAAAGAGAAAACTTCATCTGATCTGGCAGAGAATGACAAACCTCCAAAGTTGGTAGTTTCTATTCCAATAACAAATGTTATTCTGGGGCAGCTCGCAGGGCCTGGATGTACACACAAAGAGTTATCTGGTTATAACTGGGACAATGCCTGGTAAGGGGAGAGCTTGGGAAAGGTTTTCCATCAATGGCCAGGTGCATTTTCTCTTCTGGGGAGAGTCCGAGTCAGCAGGTGGGATTCTCTCCTTGCCCACTACAAAGGTTTAGGGGCATTAGCTAAGATTGCAGACCTTGCCCTTATCAGAGTGGTTGGAATACGGTAACATGAGCCTTTTCTTTCTCTTACCAAACACAAAACCCTGTCCCAAAGAAGGCAATAGGAAACCCTTTGTTATTTCTGGGCTTGGATGGAGTTTAAGATGCTTCTCTAAATTCATGGTACATTCCAGCTTGGAGCTACCCTACACTCTAAGCTGGCTATGTTGGACTGGGATTTAGGGCAGGGGCCTGGCAGATATGTAAGTTTCCTATTAAAATGATTGGGAAGGAAAGGTTTTACTTTTCATTTTGTTGTGTTTTCTTTGGCCCATTGATCCCTGAATGGCCTTGGCCGTAGAGCATGAGTGGAAGAATAGGAATTGCTGGTTTAACTTTAGGAGACTGAAGAGTGGGGTAGAATGGACCATGAATTGTGATATATGTATAGCCTCATAAATGCTGATAATCATACACATACATTAGTATTTAGTGAGGGAAAGAAAAATGGGCCATTAACTAATGGCCATTAACTAATAATGTGCATGGTATCTCTTTCTTTTAAAACAATGAAAAATGTATGTATTTTGAAAACAAAAAAGTTTGGATGGTAGTAGACCAAAATGTTAACAGAGGTTGTCTTAAAATGGGAGATTTGAGAGGGGAGGGGGTTACAATTTTTTCTCTTTGCTTATTCATAGTTTCCCTCTTTTTCCTAGCATGTTCAAGTATACATATATTTCCATTTAAAATTAAAAGCTAAAAAAGTGAGATACCAAAGGAAAAAATCATATAGCGATTCCAATGCACAGGTCCTGTCCCAACCTCATGGTGTCTGAAGAGCCCATTCTCCCATCCTTAGGTCCACTTATAAAACAGTGATGAGACCTATACCCTCCTCACATTGTGAGCATTTGATAATTTAATATTCATGGGAACGCTTTGTAAAGTGTCTACTTTATGTGACTGAGGCCTTGTGTTTCTTAACTTGGCACCCTTCTATTCCAGGGGAGACACGTCTTTCCTTAAGGATTGTCTGTGAGCCTCGTATGTGGCTCGGGGGCTGGTTCTTGTGTCCTCACCACAGGAAGGTCCACGGCCCCTAGGTCCCTGCCAGAGTCCCCTGGCTCCCCTCCAGCCCTTCCTTCATCATGGTGAAGACAGTGATATTGAGTGTTTGGAGGAGGCATGATTCCTGGACATCTCATCAGAAAAAAAAAAAAAATGGGAACCAGGTAGAAACAGCTCCAAGACAAAATTATGACTTCAAAGGAGATCAAACAGCCTGAAATGTAACCATCACCAGCCTGAATTTTAGCTTCTTAATCTGAGAAGAGGCAGGTCAGGTGGTCTGGTGTTCCCATCTCTTTCAGAATTTTCCACAGTTTGTTGTGATCCACACAGTCAGAGGCTTTGGCCTAGTCAATAAAGCAGAAACAGTTGTTTTTCTGGAACTCTCTTGCTTTTTCGATGATCCAGTGGATATTGGCAATTTGACCTCTGTTTCCTTTGCCAACAAAGGCACCCATCTAGTCAAGGCTATGGCTTTTCCAATAGTCATGTATGGATGTGAGAGTTGGACTATAAAGAAAGCTGAGGGCCAAAGAATTGATGCTTTTGAACTGTGATGATGGAGAAGACTCTTGAGAGTCCCTTGGACTGCAGAGATCCAACCAGTCCATCCTAAAGGAAATCAGTCCCGAATATTCATTGGAAGGACTGATGCTGAAGCTGAAACTCCAATACTTTGGCCACCTGATGCAAAGAGCTGACTCATTTGAAAGACCCTGATGCTGAGAAAGACTGAAGGCAGGAGGAGAATGGAACAACAGAGGATAAGATGGTTGGATGGCATCACTGATTCAATGAGCATGAGTCTGAGTAAACTCCTAGAGTTGGTGATGTTCAGGGAGGCCAGGCATGCTGCATTCCATGGGGTCACAAAGAGTCAGACACCCCTGAGCGACTGAACTGAATCTGAGAAGGGGAGATAGCACAGGGGCTTCGCTGGTGGTTCAGAGGTTAAAGCGTCTGCCTGCAATGCAGGAGACTTGGGTTTGAAGGCTGGGTTGGGAAGATCCTCTGGAGAAGGAAATGGCAACCCACTCCAGTATTCTCGCCTGGAGAATCTCATGGAGGGAGAAACCTGGTGGGCTCCAGTCCACAGGATCGCAAGAAGTCGGACATGACTGAGCGACTTCACTTTCACTTTCAGTCACTGTGTTAGCACAAGCATTCACACTGAGAGAATGACCTTTCGCATGAAGCCGAGACCTGGCACAGGGTCAGTGCTCAGTGATTGCCGGCTGTTCTGCTCTTGATCCGCTGAATGGTCCATGCTAATGACAGTGCTGAGCAGTGAGTACACTTATTACCACAAGCTACCCCCTAGTAGTAAGAAGCATGGTAATATGGATCCAGGAATGACTGGATAATGTGAGAAGGTAACACCCAGTGTAGTTTATTCTTTTGATATTAACTTTCCCATCTTTTTTGGTGTTTGAAATGCAACAGGCTTGGTCCTCCTTGTGACTTCAGGGTTTTATTATACTCTACCCAAGAGTGTTTTCTTTGCCCAACTCAAGAGACTTTGGGAGAAAGTCAGAGAGTTGAGCTATTGGAACAATGAATAAATAAAACTGTAATCTGAACACTTTCCTCAACTGGTGCCACTGGTTTTGCAGCTCATTTCACAACTGTCCCCTGACTGTGAAAGAGATCTAACACACTGAGTTCTGGAAAAGACCAAGAAGAGAGCCGCCAGTGCTGGGCCATAGCATGGTTGTCTGATAAAGGGATATTTTGTCTAAAATTGAGGGCAAGAGATCTCTTTGCAAAGAATAAGAGTAACAGTAACAACATTGTTGATCATTAATTATATGCCAGACTCTGTTCTCAATCCATTGCAAGTAGGAAATTTTTTTAACCTTCAAAACAAAAAACATTTCAAGCCATTTTTATCAGATAAGGAAATAGTGTTGCAAGGAGGTTAAGAACTTTCCCAAAGTCATATAACTAGTAAAATTAGGAACTGAAATTCAAAGCTCGTCCACCAACTCCTAAGTCTGTGTTGGGCCCCACTGTGCCAACTTCATCTCCATTATCTACTTATCCATTCTGAAGGAGATCAGCCCTGGGATTTCTGTGGAAGGAATGATGCTAAAGCTGAAACTCCAGTACTTTGGCCACCTCATGTGAAAAGTTGACTCACTGGAAAAGACTCTGATGCTGGGAGGGATTAGGGGCAGGAGGAGAAGGGGACGACAGAGGATGAGATGTCTGGGTGGCATCACGGACTTGATGGACGTGAGTCTGAGTGAGCTCCAGGAGTTGGTGATGGACAGGGAGGCCTGGCGTGCTGCGATTCATGGGGTTGCAAAGAGTCAGACATGACTGAGTGACTGAACTGAACTGAATGGGTTGTTGGAGGAAGAGAAATTAAATATCCTTTATTACTCCAGGAGGCCAAAAGACCAGTAGTAGAAAGTTCAGGGAAAGAGATTTCATCTCAATCTGAGACAGGTTAACAGTCAGCAGTAATTCAAGGATTGGCTGCCATGTGAGGTAGTGAGACTTTGCTGCTAGAAGCGTTCAAGGAGTTATTAAACAGCCACCTGAGATGCGCAAGCTCTAAGGGGATCTTAGTATCTGGAAATGGGTTACACTAAATTAACCCTAATTCTTCTTACAATGCTGAAAAGTGTTCTTCTGGATTTGGCCTAACACATTGCAGTCTTTTAATAAGAATTTTGGTAAATGAATAACTGAGTCCACAGATTTTGTAAACATATCAAATCAAAGATTTACCTGCACACAGCAAAAATGACCTTTTCTTCCTGATGCCTAAAGTGCTTAGTGACTTTAGATATGCCAATCAACAGTAAAGTTATCCTCATATTGTAATTTTATATTTGACTGTTTCCTTTGCTATAATTGGATTTTGAAATCCTTGCCTGCAGAGATAATGCCTTACCCAGTATAAAACAGAGCATGTATTAGAGGCCCTAAATATGGGTATTAAATGATGAAGTCAATAGAAATATGATTCTGTTCCAGGTAGATATTCTAGATGCTGCCAAGATGTCCTGGATCAAAGATCCATTCTGAACCACTCTTCCATTCATTTACCAAAAGTTGATGATTTTGCTTAAATCAGCCTTTACTATGTGCCAAGTACCAAAGAAGAATGAGACTGTTCCTGCCACCAAGGGAGGGCAAAATGATAAATAAATTCATGGTGAGAAAGCACCAGTGAGGTCCCAGGAGCTCAGATTAACTCAGCCTTAGAAATAAGGAAAGCTTCAGAAAATTTCCCAGCCAAAGAAATTGGATGGTCAAAGACCTGGAGGCAGGTACAGGGCCAAGCACAGGAGGCATTTAATAGTTGACGTGTTCATTGAGTACAGTCAGTCTGTGAGGCTGTGTAGATCAGTGGTTCTCAAAGTGTGGTCCCCAGCCTCACAGCCACAGCATCAATCAGAAACACATTTGAAATGCAGATTCCAGACTCCACCCCAAACCTGACTCAGAAATTCTGGGAGCCCAGCACTCCCTGTTTTGACAGGTCCTCTGAGTAATTTTAGTGCAGGTTTCTTGTCTTCTTTAGAAACCAGGTACCCAAATAAGACTAAGCCAACCAAATCCTCACCACCCTGCTACAAACAAATCTTGATTGAGATTGTAGAGTATCACTTCTCAAAAAAGGCACAGCTCCTCTGCCCATGGATTCTCTTGGTTGGGAAGAGGAGATGGTCCAAGGGGTCTGGAGCAGTAATGCACAATAAGAGGCTATTAACGGCCAGCCCTGATGTCAGAACAACATCAATAAATCCTCTTTGTTCTCACAGGGGTTAACGATCTGTGTTTTACTGGGACATTCAGAATTGGGGATTCGGGTCTGTTTCCTGGTCTCCAAGGACAGCCCTAAGATTTGGGCTGTAAGTCTCTGAAAAAAAACAAGGAAGTAGAAAGTGAAAACAAACGTGGACATTTATTTTCCTAACTTGCCAATTGCAAACAGAATTTTGTTTAATAAACCATGAAATGATTCACAGAGGTCTGTGTATTATTCCAACGTGCAGCTGGCTAATGTAAAAGAATCTTTTCTCTTGGTCTTTCAGGCTATATACAATTCCCAGGCATGCCGATTTGTATTTATTTATTGGTAGGGCCTGTATCTGCCTTATGAGTCAGTGGACTGGAACTCTTGCTGTCACGTGGGCATGGTAGGCAAGAGCCTGCAGGGCCGATGAGCTGCTGTTAACCTCAGACACTCCTCCCCACCTCTAAGCAAGCCCCTCACCCAAGTCCAGCTCATCATCTGCATTCATGGATAACTGCACTTCCAAAATAGTCAATCTGGATATCAACATTAGTCCTCTCCAATCTGACTTCCACACACAGCCAGAGTAACGTTTTTTTTAATGTATATGGAATCACGTCAGCCACTTGCCTATAAGACTGTCTTTACTATGTCTTCACATCTTCCCACTATAACTAGAATAAAACGCACAGTCCATGTTCCGGCCACTAGCCTTGCACATGTGTCTTCCTACCTTCCATCTTCTGTCTCTCTGATTCATTCCAATCCAGCCACAATGACCTACCTCCTTGTTTTCAGTTCCTGGCAGTTGCTTTGTTCTTCGCTGCCTCGGCACCTTTGCGGGCCGGTGTGCTCCCCCATAAATGCTCTCCCTGCTGCTCTCTGTTCAGTTCATCCTTGAGGTCTTATCTGAGCTGCACCTCAGGAAACCCTTATCCCCAACCCCACCAGGCCTCAGAGACTAGGTCAGGCCCTGCTGTTACATGTTTAAAACATTATCAGTTGCAAGAAACTAACAGTTTACTTGACTATCTAATATCCTCTTTCCTTGTGAGTCAAAACTGGGTAAGAACAAACACAGTGATTGTTCTGCTTGCTGCTGCCTTCCCAGCCCCTGGCCCCTTGTGCAGCAGGGTAGGTTGTCAATCACTGTCATCAATATCATTGAAAGATCCAGCAAGTGAACCAAAATCCCTTAGAAGGATTTGGGATTTCTGAAGCAATTTAAAGAAAGGGAAAGATATGTGTTAGATGTAGGGTGAAGACCATTCCAGCAGAGAGAAAAGATCAAATTCAAATTCCTAGGCAGAGGATTTGTAACTCAGAGGCCACAAAATGAAAAATCATCATTTGAAAGTATCTATGTTTGGCTCCCCTGTGCCAGGAGCACAGCTTTCCAGTTGGAAGGGAAGAAGTGGAAAACCCCAGCATGGTCATATAGGATGTGTTTTTTAACTGAAAGTTGGATATGTTGTTGGAAACTCTTGATGGTTTACCAAATTGACTCCGATTTTCAGAGTTTAGAAGCACAAACATTTCCTCTTGCCAATAGCATCTAAAGAACTTGATTCCTGTAATATTCTGCTTTCTAGAAACCTCTACCCACAGACAATGCCATGTATGAAGTCTCTGAGGACCTAGCCAGGCTCTGGATTTAGAGTGAGGGGGTAGGACAATTGATGAAGCCAGAGATGTGGCTTCTCTCAGATCATTTGGAAGGACTAGCTCTCTTTTATCTGTTACTATAGACTTGTGCCAGCCAGGAAAAGACATATATAAAGAAAGCCATTTATTTTCAAAGCAATATTAGTGTCTTAAGCTAAACAAAGTGTCAAAAACACATCTTCTCTCCATATACATGCACACAGTCCATAGACCTCTGTGTTGCAAGACAGCTTCCACACCAGACACGCCATTCACAAGGTGTCCACATCACTTAGTGTGATCCAGTTTTGACATATCCATGTCTGAATCACTTGAGGGTGCCAGAAAAATATTTCTTTTGCTTACTTTCTTCCCAAGTAGTTTTCTATTCAATGTCTCAGTGTCTGAAATTCCCTCCATTAGGTGGTTTTTCTTTGGGATAAAGTACTGTCCTTTATATATAATCTCTTTAAATAGCAAAGGCTTAAATTACATTAAATCAAGTGTAAAATGGCCTAATATTTGATATCTTGACAGCAGTGAGTCACACAGATACATGCATATGTACACAGTCAGTGAATATTCATTTAAGATTTGAGCATTTTATTTTTTGGAAAGTTTACATTAACAGAAAAAGAAAATAAATATACGTTAATTAATTATATGCCTATGAAGTATTTAAGGGAAGTTGTACAAATGTCTGTAATCTACTTTGAAATATGTTTTTAAAAATAGATGAATTGATGGACTGTTAGAGGGACAGACATATGATTAGAAACCCCAAATAATGAAACATTAATGGTAAAATCCAGATGATCTTTAAGTAGATGTTTACTAAAATTATTTCAACTTTGCTGTATGAAAACTGACATAATGTTGAAGGAAAGAGAAAAGTAAGTAACCTGCTAAGTTCTTACTGGGGCTTCCCCGGTGGCTCAGCAATAAAGAATCTGCCTGCAATGCAGGAGACACAGGAGACTTGGGTTCAATCCCTGGGTCAGGAATATACCCAGGAGGAGGGAATGGCAACCCACTCCAGTATGCTTGCCTGGAAAACCCCATGGACAGAGGAGCCTGGTGGGCTGCCATCCATGGGGTTGCAAAGAGTCAGATATGACTAAAACGACTGAGCACACACATGCACGCACACATGCACGCGCACACAGACACACAGACACACACACACACACACACGTTCCTGTTTGGAGAAGGCGATGGCACTCCACTCCAGCACTCTTGCCTGGAAAACTCCATGGATGGAGGAGTCTGGTGGGCTGCAGTCCTTGGGGTCTTGAAGAGTCGAACACGACTGACGTTCCTATTAGAGAGCCTCATATGTAAAGGTCACTCAGTATGTCAGAGCTGTTGTTTGAGTAATGAGAGGAGTAGGAGAGTCGTTTTCAACCTTTTTCTAAAATCCAGATGCCTGGGTTCTCCTTCCTGACATCCTGATTTAATTGGCCTGGAATGGAACATAGGCATCAGCATTTTTTAGCTTCATCCCAGGTGATCCTTTTAGGTGACAACATTAGAAACCCCTGTTACTCTGGCCTGCAGTGGTGATTACATTGCTTTCCTCCTGAGGCTGACTTGCAGGACACACCTTGCCTAGAATTGGGCCCAGGCCCCCACAGAGAAGGGGTAATGGGGGAGCTCCTCCAATAACTGGGCAGACTAGATTTAGATTGCCTTTGCCATCTACCAGGGCCATGTGTATATTGCATGTCACTCAGTCGGTCTGACCCTGCGATCCCATAGACTGTAGCCCACCAGGCTCTTCTGTTCATGGATTTTCCAGGCAAACATATTGGAGTGGGTGCCCATTTCCTCCTCCAGGGGATCTTCCTGACTCAGGGATCAAACTAGAGTTATGACTTCCCTGTTTGTGGCCCAAGTAGAACAACAACAAAAAAAAAATAGGTAAAAATCACATCAGTTACAAGGAAATCTTTTGTTGTAGCTGGCTAAAATAATCCTATTACTTTTAACTTTGAAAAACAGACATAGTAGCATCCATGAAGAGGAAAATCTTTTCTGTTAACTTTTATTCACCTTCATTTAATTTTTAAATATGTAGTAAACATGATTGTAGGGCTTCTCATTAACTGGGGTATCTTACAGTCATAATTTTTGATACACAACATTACTTACCAATTAGCCTGTCTTGTTCGTTTAAATTTCTTTGCTCATATTTTAATGGGAGCTAATGATGCCTTTGTTGACTTATTTAATGCTATGTAAATGTGGCTATAAACTGTGAAGGGTTTAAGCGGAAGCATTATTTTTGCTTACTCTTCAGATTTTGGAGTGTGTAGAATCCCCAGGAAACACACATATCAACACAGTGAATATAAGCTTACTGAGGAGACCAAATAATAATAATAATTTTTAAAACAAGCAGTGAAGGATGTGTTTAGACCATAAGATTTTTATTTTCCTCTGTGTTAATTGTTTATTTGGGCATCACTGGAATTTCAAAGTTAACTTCAACAAAGTGTTTTTTTTTCTTTCCCCTCTTTCTGCTCCCATAATCACTCAACATAGGCCAATCTAAGACCATCTTCTAAGCTCAGAAAGGGAGAGCTGGGCTAGATAGGTTCTCTTGTTGCATTTCATGAGGCTTGCTCTCAAGAGAATTGCTTCTTCCCCTATGGCCAGCACATAAATATTTGAATGAAGAAATGAATGAATGGGTGGATGGATAAGGAAATGAATGAGGGAACAGAAACATAATTTCAACATACACATAGATGAAGCTTCCAAGATACTGGATTCTCAATACTAGAGCCTCCATTCCTCCAACAGTCCTGTCCATTCCCCCACCTCAGCCACTCAGTCCCTTGATATAACTGAGACTGTGTAATTAGCAGTAAGCAAACACAGTCATATTTCAATTACACATCTTTACTCTCTTCTTGCCACTTTATGATTTTCCAGTTTACTTCTTCAAGTGCTGCAGCTTCATGCATGCACCAGATCCATTGACTCCCAACACGTTTTCACTGTTCCTTAACCACCATGAAGTCCTCTCTTCCCTCCCACTCCAGCTTTAGCGGCATAGTAAATCCTAACAGCCACTGACTAGCATACATCCTTGAACCCCTTGCTGAACTTATCAGTAAAGCCAGCACCTTGGTTAAATCTCACTCTCTTTCTACTTTGTGCTTTCCCCCATGTGGCCGAATGTTGATAGAGAAGTGGTCTCCCCGTGCTGAATGGGCTTACTTTGAGCTGTGACCACAAATGTCATGCCGCTCCTGCTGCTGCCAGGCAAGCCTGGGAGACTCCTAGCCCAGCCTGCTCCCAGTGGGACTGAACTGTGTCACCTCCCACCCACCCTGATTCATATGGTGAAGTCCTGATGCCCAGTTTCTAAGAATGTGACCTTATCTCACAATATTATTGCAGAGGTTATTAGTAAACTGCAATCAGGTCATGAGAGTGTACCCTAATCCTACATGATAGATATCCTTATGTAAAAAAGAAAATTCAGACACAGATGTATACACAGGGAGAACTTCACGTGAAGATGAAGTTTAGAGATCAGGAAGATACTTCTGCAAGTCAAGGAACATCAGAGATTGTCAGAAACTAAGGAGAGAAGCATGAAATATATCGTCCCTCACATACTTTAGAAACCAACCTGCTGACACCTTGATCTTGGACTTCTAGCCTCCAGAACCAAGGCAATAAATTCTGGTTGTTTAAGGCACCCAGTTTGTGGTACTTGGTCATGCAAACAAATCTGTCATTCTGTCACATCTTCTTTAACCTCAAATCTTCAACATTTCTTCCCCATCCTCACTCTCCAGTGATGACTCTGCTTTTTCCTTCCCTGAGACAAACAAAAGCCATCAGGAGCCTCCACTGCCATGTATACTAAGCTGTACAAGAGCATAAACGACGACGCACCTTTTACTGAAAGCCAACTAAGGAGAGAAGCATGAAATAGATCGTCCCTCACATACTTTAGAAACCAACCTGCTGACACCTTGATCTTGGACTTCTAGCCTCCAGAACCAAGGCAATAAATTCTGGTTGTTTAAGGCACCCAGTTTGTGGTACTTGGTCATGCAAACAAATCTGTCATTCTGTCACATCTTCTTTAACCTCAAATCTTCAACATTTCTTCCCCATCCTCACTCTCCAGTGATGACTCTGCTTTTTCCTTCCCTGAGACAAACAAAAGCCATCAGGAGCCTCCACTGCCATGTATACTAAGCTGTACAAGAGCATAAACGACGACGCACCTTTTACTGAAAGCCGGTTTGGTGTTCTACGTGCCCTCCTCGGGGCCTCCTCAAGGATATCACCCCAGATACTTGCTCCTCTTTGTCCTTTTCATCAACTTTTCCCTCTTTACTGCATCATTCTGATAGGAATACAAACATTTTGTTATTTCTACTTTCTCTTAAAAGTTCTTCAAGAAAATGTCAAATCTCCTTTTGATTCCCACTTTCCCTCAACCTTACTGCCTCAGGTTGTTGCTTCCCTTGCAATAAAGTTCCTAGAAGAAGTTACTCATATTCATGGTCTCCAGTTCCTCTCCTCTCATCCCCATAAATCCACTCCAACCCAGCTCTCTGCCCTCTGCTCGCAGACATTTCTTTCTTCAGGTCACCAGTGACTTCCATGCTAAATCCAAAGGTCACTTAGAACTCATCTTACTCAAATTAATGGCAGCATTTGACACAGCTGATCAACCTTTCCTCCCCAAAACATTCTCTCCACCTCGTTTCTAGGACAACAGGAGATACGTTGCTCCTTCTAGTCTCCTTTGTCAATTCTTCTTCTTTTCCTTAATTTCTTCCTTCTAAGGTTCCCTGGGTCTTAGTAGTGGCTTTTGTTTTCTCTCTTCTGTCCCTAGCACAGTGCTCTACTCCAAACTTCACTCCAGTATTAGACTGCTAATTTAATCTCTCCATTGAGATGTTTGATATATCAAACCCAGTACATCAAAAATTCAGTGACTGTTCTTTCTCTTGCTGTCACTTCTCCTTAGAGCCTTCCCATATGAGAAGGGATATAAGCATCATTTCCTTTGCTCAGGCCAGAAAACTTGGTATCATCCTTCACTAACCTTTCTCTCTTGTCTCATGTCCAGTCTCTCAAGAAATACTGTTGGCTTCAGCTTCTCAAAAGATTCAGAACTTGACTATTTTTACCACTGCTATGCCTACTGCTATAGCTTGAACTTACTAAAATTTCTTAATGGTGAATTACTACAGTCACTTCAGTTCAGTCGCTCCTTTGTGTCTGATTCTGCAGCCCATGAATTGCAGCACACCAGGCCTCCCTGTCCATCACCAACTCCCAGAGTTTACTCAAACTACGCCCACTGAGACAGTGATGCCGTCCAACCATCTCATCCTCTGTCATCCTCCTGCCCTCAATCTTTCCCAGCATCAGGGTCTTTTTCAGTGAGTCAGTTCTTCACATCAGGTGGCCAAAATATTGCAGTTTCAGCTTCAGCATCAGTCCTTCCAATGAATATTTAGAACTGATTTCCTTTAAGATGAACTGGTTGGATCTCCTTGTTGTCCAAGGGACTCTCAAGAGTCTTCTCTAACACCACAGCTCAAAGCATCAATTCTTTGGAGCTCAGCTTTCTTTATAGTCCAACTCCCACATACATACATGACCACTGGAAAAACCATAGCTCTGACTAGATGGACCTTTGTTGGAAAAGTAATGTCTCTGCTTTTTAATATGCTATCTAATATGCTATTTAATATGCTATAAGTTGGTCATAACTTTTCTTCCAAGGAGCAAGTGCCTTTTAATTTCATGGCTGCAGTCACCATCAGCAGTGATTCTGGAGCCAAAAAACATAAAGTCTGTCACTGTTTCCATTGTTTCCCCATCTATTTGCCATGAAGTGATGAGACTAGATGCTATGATCTTAGTTTTTTGAATGTTGCATATTAATCCAACTTTTTTACTTTCCTCTTTCACTTTTATCAAGAGGCTCTTTAGTTCTTCTTCACTTTCTGCCATAAGGGTGGTATCATCTGCATATCTGATGTTATTAATATTTCTTCCAGCATTCTGGATTCCAGCTTGTGCTTCACCCAGTCCTGCATTTCTCATAATGTACTCTGCATATAAGTTAAATAAGCAGGGTGACAATACAGCCTTGACGTACTCCTTTCCTGATTTGGAAGCAGTCTGTTTTTCCATGTCTAGTTCTATCTGTTGCTTCTTGACCTGCATACAGATTTCTCAGGAGGCA
>SJYC01107397.1:0-19734 GCA_006408675.1 Madoqua kirkii | reverse complement strand
GGACACAACTGAGTAACTAACACTTTAGAGACATAGGATAGAACTTTGTCATTCTTAAAGAAAAACAGTATTTGGTTTCAATATCTGGTGCACCATCATATAAAAATATTAATAAAAGAATCTTTCAAAGTTATGCATTTATTACAGGATTATTGATTTCCATAATGAGAATTTTATTGTTAATATAGGATTGATGTAAGACAAAATTTTTCCTCAAGATTTCTCTATTATTTAATTGAGGCACCTTATTCCTTCTGCCCCAATACACAACCGTTCCTGTTATTCTTTGAAATAATTTGTATAAAAGCCTTTTGCAAAAGCCATCTTTCTAAATTCACAACCTCTTCTCTGAGCATTTGTTATCACATTAAATTACACTAAAAATCCACCCACTAGAAATTAGACAAAGTATCCTAGTTTTAATATTTTTTGAAGGCTTACAAACTGCTAATCATTAAAGCAGTGATTCCCAGCCCTGGTTTTGTGATAGCCTGGGGTATCTCCAATTATCTCATAGATCTTGAAAAAGCAAAATTCCAAAATGTTTTTCAGAAGAAAATTAATTATAGTTTTATTTAATTTGAAATATAAATATCTGCCATTGGAGGCAGAGAGTGTGTCACAGTTGAACTTAGTGGGCTGGAACATTGTTTGAAAAAAAAAAAAAAACAAGCAACAATAGCCCATTGAAACACCTCAAAGCTCAAAATCATTATGCTTTCCCGGGGAAAAAAAAGAAATGTTATTCTTAAGAACTTGAATTCCAACACACACCTTATGAGAGGCACAGAAAGGAACTAGGACAAAACCCATTCCAGGACATTTCCTCCAAAAGAATACAAATAAGGTGTGTCACACATTTTCATGAATAAAATAAACATGATAATATCTAATAATACCATTGCACTACTATATGTGCCTAAATTACAGTTGTACTGAGAAATGAGAAAATCTCTGGAATAGGACCAGGATTGCTTTTTAATTGTCTGTTAGAAAAAGCAAAGGATAAAATCACCCGTAATCATTTCCTTTTGAGATCATTCACCTTATTTTTAAAATACAAAAATCAAAAACATATTGAGATGCAGGGTGAGGCTGAGCAGTAAAACCAAAGCAAACTGTCTCTTCTCCTAAGCTCAGGCTCAGCAGCTACAGCAAGCCCACAGTGCCAGCTTGAGACTGGCAAGGCAACTAGCATTGCACAAAACAAAATCTGAATTCCTCGGTGCCACATTGATTCCACAGAGGACATCTCTCATCTCTCTCTCTCTTTTTCCTCACCTTTTTTTTTCTTTTCTCCTAAACTGAGGTCTTTCTATATTTAGGGATATTATTTCATTATGGGAGATGCCTCCTAAGCCAATGAAAAACAATGACAACTTTATTTTCACATGAAGATTCCTCTCCCAGGGCCATATTCCATGAATGAATGGCTTGTAGGACACACCACTAATAATAAACTCCACCACCTGTGCCAACACAAGTGTGAGAAAAGCCCAGGGAACCTAAGCCTGGCCAAAAGAATTTGCCCATACCTGCAGTGGCTGACTCCTTCCAAGAAAGCTGTGGAGACTGCTTGCTCTTTTACTTGCTTATTTGCCAGGAAGGTATTCCTTCTTTTAAACGTAAAAAATAAATAGCTCCAACAACCTTTTCTCTGTCTTGAAATCACTATTTCTACTAGAAAATACATTCATAAATGTGATCTGTTGAGATGCTGGAGAACTATACTGGACAAAACATACCAGTATGTGTTGAAGGAGCAACCCTACACTGGCTAGGAAAGGAACTGGGAACAAGGAGGTCATTCCCCATTCAGATTTAAATGTCACTATGAAACGGTGTCAAAAAATCAAACACATCAGGAGCGACTGCACATGTCACAGGCCCATCTCATCTGACTTCCCCAACACTGATACTGTGAGTGTTTCTGTCACTGAATTGTCTGGATTCCAGACAGTGTTCTGGCTGAGTTCTCACCTACCCTATGGATTAATTCAGACCTCTTTCCTCCTTTAAATCTCAAGCTTGTTTTCCCCCTGCAACACAAAAGCCTTTCAGTCCACCTACCCACCATCAATAAGCTGGTATGCAAAGAAGAAAACAATTTGGTTAACTGCTGAAATAGAATATACTTTTTTTAAAATCCATATCATTGATTGCACAACTTAATTCATTTATTGGATAAAACATAAGTTCTACCCATTACTCAAGCCATCCTCACTCCCATTCTTTTTATTCTTCATCCATTTAACAAATATTTATTGAGCAACTACATTCAAAGCACTTTGCTGGGCACAGAGTTTGCAGCACTGGATAAGACAAAGCAAGTCCTGTTCTCTGGAGCCAAAATCCTCCAGGAGAGACTGGCCTGCTTCTTAACAAATGAGGGGAAAAAATAGTCAGGGATGTAATATTTCATGTTGGTTGTCCAGAGAAGTGCTCTCTGAGGCTAGGATTTTATTTGAGCTGATTTTCTGCTGGAAGAGAATGCCAGTCAAAAAAGAAAAGAAGTAAAAATGTCCTATGGTGAGAATGAGTTCAGTGAGTCAACAGATAGAAAGGAGATGAGAAGGCTGAAACATAATGAATAGCAAAATAAGGCAAATATGGAAATTTAAGGGACTCGGATAATGGAAATTGTTCTAAAATGTAATAGGCAGCCTTTGGAGGATAGTGACTTGATCTGATTGAGGCTTTCAAACAGCAGAGCGTCAGTTTTCTGGACAGTCTAATGAAGAATCAAAGCAGGAAAGACTTAGAATATATTTTAGAGTCAAATGAAGAAAAGGGATCAAAGACAGCCATCATGTTCTTTACTTGAACAGCTGAGTATATGGTAAGCCAGTAACTGAGATGGAGCTGACTGGGAGGAATAGTTCTATTCCTTCTCTCTTAGGTGTGAGAGGTGGAAATTCACCTATTTGGCTTTGTCCATCAGCAGTCCTTGAAACCATGAAAAATGGACTTGTATTGGATTTCTTCATTTTTCTTATGCTCTAGAATTATATTTAAGTCACAATATTCTAGGTGGCTAGCATGCTTTTCTGGAGAAGGCAATGGCAACCCACTCCAGCACTCTTACTTGGAAAATCCCATGGAAGAAGGAGCCTGGTAGGCTGCAGTCCATGGGGTCACTCAGAGTTGGACATAACTGAGCAACTTCATTTTCACTTTTCACTTTCATGCATTGGAGAAGGAAATGGCAACCCACTCCAGTGTTCTTGCCTGGAGGATCCCAGGGACGGGGGAGCCTGGTGGGCTGCCATCTGTGGGGTCACACAGAGTCTGCCACGACTGAAGCGACTTAGCAGCAGCCGCAGCAGCAGCATGCTTTTCTACTCCGCTCCCATCAACTTCAAATCCTCTAAGAAAGCTTTGCTGATTGAAACTCTCTACATAATGATTACTCCTTATTAATAACAATTCTTTCAGTTTTTATTATGAATCTGTTACTCTATTTTTGCTCTTGGATTTAGCCCAGATTCCTTGGCCTTCCTCTCCTTTTCAGCCTCCAACTGCCCCACCTCCCAACTGCATCCTTTGCACATCCTGATGCCCCATTGAACTCTGCTACCAAAACCTGAGCTCTGCCCTCTCCATGACTGTTTCCTGACTGGCATTCCCTCTTTATAGTTCCTCTTGCCTCCCAATCCAACCAATCCCTTAAGACTCAGATCAAAAGACCTCTTTTCAAAAAACCATTTTTGACTCCTCCCCAGTCAGAGGTGACTCCTGTTTCCCCACTCCCTAGGAAGTAATGGAGTATAAAGGCTGACATCTCAGCTCTAGGGTCAGACCCTCAGCTCACAGGCCTACCTACCTCTGCCTCGTCTTCGCTGTGTGACTTTGGGTAACTTACTAACAAGTATAGTTTTCTACTGCTTCATCTGAAAAGTTAATGAGGGGCAGGAGGAAGTAAGAGCCCCTGTAACTCATAAAATTGGCCTGAGGATTGAGATGACACTCCTAAAGTGAAAGTGTGGTGGCTCAGTCATGCCCAGCTCTTTGTGACCCCATGGACTCTAGCCCAACAGACTCCTCTGTCTATGGAATTCCCCTGGCAAGAATACTGAAGATAGGTAGCAACTTCATTCTCCAGTGGATCTTTCAGACTCAGGGATCAAACCCAGGTCTCCAGCATTGCAGGCAGGTTCTTCACCATCCGAGCCACCAGGGAAGCCCTAAAATATATCCTAAATCCTGATGCATAATAAGGATTCTTCAATGTTAGACACTTTGGCTATTCTTATTTCAGTATTATTTCACTCCCTTGCAAAAATAACAATCTACTTTGTGTGTGGTTATCTTTAACCCATCAGATTAAAAGCTGAACATAATGAAGATATCGGTGCCATTTTGTATTTAGTAGATATTTTATGAATATTTAGTGATTAATGAAGGCTGAACATAAACAATGTTAAAATTTTTCATTCCTTTTGCCCAAATAGATGTATTCTTCTTAAAGGAAAAATGCTATCGTTTCATTTCTTATTTAAAATTTTATATTGCCCCGTATGCAAATATTCTGTGTGTATATTTATGTATGTGCATGCTCAGTCACTTCAGTTATGACCCATTCTTTGCAACCCCATGGACTATATCCCGCCAGACTCTTCTGTCCTCTGTCCATGGGATTTTGCTGGCAAGAATGCTGAAGTCAGTTGCCATGCCCTTTTGCAGGGGATCTTCCCAATGCAGGGACTGAACCTGTGTCTCCTGCATCTCCCACAGTGCAGGCAGATTCTTTAGCGCTGAGCCATCAGGGAGGCCCCCATATTTATTAAATACACATACTATATATGTTGTGTATATATAGTATACAATCTATACTTTCACTTGTTTTGAATTTTCTGAATTAAGAAACTCCAAAATAATCAATACATAAATATATATATCATACTAAATCCACCAGCCATACTGCTTTTAAAAAGAAATACTATCTCTTCACTTATCCCACTGAGGCATCATTCTGGCTCACAAAACTTTTCAGGCCTCTGAAAGCCCAGCATTAGCAGGAGGTTCTTATTAGTGACATGCCTTTTCATCAACAATCAATTAATATTTATTGGACAAAGTGTGGATGCAGCATACCATGCTGTGTGTTCTTTACATATTTTCCAAATATGAAGACATTATCTCTGCTCCTTCAAGAAAGACAAAGCTTATAACCATAATAATACATATCTCTATGGGTATCTCCTCTCATAGAAGAAGGAAAACCATCAATAAACAGGTAGATCTTGAAAGGCTTTGAGATATGACAAGGACAGATCTAGTGGAGAAATAAAAGAAAAAAATGTGGATTTGAAACTCAATCAGTGGTCAGTTGTAGTTTACTTTCTTTTTAACTAAGCACAACATGCTAAAATAGGGATGAAAACCAGATTAAAAGATAAACTTGGAGTCTTTGCATCTTTCTTCACAAAGTACCACTTAAGCTAGAACGGATTTCCTATATTTTCTAGTAAACATAATGGTATCATATTCTTTATTCCTAGATTATACTATAGCCAAATAATCATAGTTGTAAATTATACAACCTGGCCTAAAGAATGTCATTTTTCTCCAGTGACAAGCTAGTTTCAAAACTCAGAATAGACTGTAATATGATCCATTGTAGTTTTCTCTGGTTTATTTGCTTTTCTTTCTCTTTCTTCACCTTTTTGTCCTTCACTATTCTTTCTTTTCTTTCCTTTCTTCTTTTGAGCTTTCCAGCATGTGTGAATAATTTGATCAATGCTTCCAGCTAACAATTTGTGTCTTCAGCCACTAGTCAGCGGCTATATTCTGTCCCATAGATTGTTCCAATACACTCTTCTTTTCTCGGTTGAGTTATAACACATACTTTTTTCATCAACCTCTAAAAAAAGTAACAAAGACTCCATTCTTACACACAAACTCAAGAATCCAGGATAATTTCTCATGTAGCATCCATTTAGACTCTCAATATTTCCATGTTACAATATAACTGCCTAAGGCATATCCTGATTAAAAAAAAACTTCTCCAGTTCTATCTGTAAAATTCATCTCTCTTGATGTTTGATTGACAAACTACCTAAAATACACTCAAACTGAAACAAGTGAGTAACAAAACCACCGAGATAACTTGGTTTCATAATTTCTACATATTTTATTCACATTTTGTGGAGTCTCCCAGGATTACATATTTGAACTAAATAAAATTTTAGCCTATGTCTTTCTGCCTCATACATTATTTCTCTGCTTAGCTACTGAAAGTTATTTTCTACTAGCATTCCATTTTAACTTAGTGGCAAAATCCATAGTCTCAAATACAAAATTGTTCAGCTCTATCTGAAAATTGTTCAGCTAGTTTCCCCAGTAGCTTAGCAGGTAAAGAATCTGCCTGCAATGCAAGTTATACAGGAGACACAGATTCAGTCTCTGGGTTGGGAGGATCCCCTGGAGAAGGAAATGGCAGCCCACTCCAGTATTCTTGACTGGAGAATCCCTGGACAGAGGAGGCTGGTGGGCTATAGTCCATATGATCACAAAGAGTGGGACATGACTGAAGCGACTGAGCTCACGTGCATGCATCGGAAAGTAAAGGACATCTCCTAATTTTGTATTCCATATTTACTCTTCAAAATAGTTGTTTAAAAAAAAAAATAAAGCCACTACTACCTTTCCTGTTTGCTTTCAATCTCTAGCCTCAATGAAACAACCCATGTTAAAACTGAGGACATTTATTTTAATTCATCAAAATTGGTCTTTGCCACTGCATTGTTTGCCTTTCTGCCACTGAAAACTTGGGACTTGGAGAGTACTGAGTGAGAAAGAAATCTGGAAGGAAAGACATTATTTAATTAATAACATCGCAATAATAGAGCTCTTTCCCCACATGCTTCAAAACTGACTCAGAATTTAGGAAATGGAATGCAATTACTCTGTTAAGTGGGAATTTAAGTAGGAAGTTAAAAAGTTTAGCTACTTTATTTTTAAGTAGTAAGCTCCCACAAGGATGAGTTTTGCTCTTTTTATTTACTACCGAATCCTCATGTTTATTACAGTGCCTGGCACATGGCAGGAGTTAGCTCAATAAATAAATGTTAAGTAAATGAGCTACTATACCAAAAAGAAATGCTGGAAACTTGTTTACTAGCTGTCAAAAGTATGTTCCTTCGTGCATAAAATAGCATCAACTGTGTAATTTGTCCCTACTTCCTCCTTTTCCAGAAAGCCAACAAAAGAACTGTAACTTTTTACCTAAGGATCAAAGGTGTCAACCTATTGGCTCATGCTCCTTTAAAGTCCTGGATAATAGTCTTTGGTTATTTTTAGATAATTTCTTTTGTTTCAAGCTTGAAAAGAAGTATTAACAAAGATCAAAAAATAAATCACTGATTCAGAGCAGGAAAATGCATATTAAGAAACTCAAAATATAGTATGTGGAGACTGTGAGATAACCTTCCCAGAATACAAGTCAGATCTAGCTTTAGATACTAAAGTATTATATTGGTCCCACTTGGGACCCATCAACATAAAAGGCATGAAGAGAACTTGAAGAGTTGAAAGTCTGAAAAGGAAAGAAGAAGAATAACTTAATTATAGAGTGACATTCTCAATACCTAAAACAACAAGCCAAGAGGTAGAAAAATACAACCAAATTTGTAATAATGGTTTACTCTAGGTGGTGGGACTTTGGTTGAGTTTATTCTCACCCACAGTTTTCAGTATTTCCAAACATTCCACAGTAAGTATGTAAGACTAGTACAGTCAGAAAGAAAATAATATGCATATTTCTTAAACCAAGAAAAAAGCCAAGGGTAAAATCATGTGAGACATAAAGAAAAAATCAAGGATTAAGATTATAGTGAGCCCTCCATATTGTGGGTTTTACATCCATGGATTAGGAGGGCGAACTGTATTCATTATACTGCATGTTTTGTATGAGAGACAAGAGAATCCTTGGAGCTTTTTATTTTATTTTATTTTTTTTGGTGGGTGCAGGGGGAACCTGGAACCAATCCCCTGCAGTTCCCAAGGAACAACTCTATATAGCCAAATAACAGAAGGGATATTGGTGACTTTAACAATCTTCATTGTTTAAAGCAGCCATTCAACTAAACCTACTGCAAAGTATTAGAATGGACTTATTTCTTTTTTTAAATTGTGCATATATGTGTGTGTGTATATATATATGGGATGTATGCATAAATATACATATGCATACAACATATACACATACACAGATACTGTGCATACTTACAAGGGAGTAAGGTTCTTAGAGAAAGAGCAAAAGCACACAAACTATATGAAAAAAAAAAGAAAGCATCTATATACTTAGAATATTATTTAAGCTACAACTCTTACACAGTGATGAGATGTGAAGATGGAGAACATAAACAAAGGTTAAGGAGTATGCCTTCCTGAGGGGACACTGAAGAATGTCAGGAAGGGGAGACATGTTTAAAATAAATGCTGAAATAAAATGCCTATTGTACCACAATCAAGGCATACCCATGCAAGTGTCCAATGTGTGAACATACATTCGGGAATAGAAAAATGTTTGAGAATTCCTAACCTATCCATCTATAGGGTAAAGGATTTCAGGCAGATCATGACAACATGGAAACAGGCAGTTTCACTCGTAGGGTCATTGGAAATGAAAGGTCTTGCCAAAAAGAAAGGACCCAAAATTAAGCTCTGTTTGTTTCCCACAGCCGACTAGAAGCTTTCCTAGTATCTATATGTCTTGATCCAAAATTATCTGGTGGAATACAACCCTCCCCTCCCCAGTAACTTCCTTGACCCATTCTATGGTCGAAGTGAAAGTGAAAGTTGCTCAGTCGTGTGGACTATATAGTCCATGGAATTCTCCAGGCCAGAATACTGGAGTGGGTAGCCTTTCCCTTCTCCAGGGGATCTTCCCAACCCGGGGATCAAACCCAGGTCTCCCACATTGCAGGCAGATTCTTTACCAGCTGCGGTCAAGGAGTTGTATTACTCTGAACAAGGCTGTCATTTGTAACCAGTTTCTCTTTCTAGTTGTCACTTCCTTCTCCAGGGTACTTTCCAGCCCAGAGATCGAACCCAGGTCTCCTGCATTGCAGCCAACTGAGCTACTAAGGAAGTACCTAGTTGTCACAGGGATAGTAAATAAGAAGGAACAGCATCCACCTAACAAAAGGTCACTGCTCTCAAGCACCATAAGAGGAATATCAAGAAAACATGCTCTCACTCAAAGAAATTGCTCTACCAGCAGAAATATCTGGAATGTTGACATGTGCCATGGTTAATCAGAGAGACACTTGGAGGATACGGGGTTTTTCAGGCTCTTGAAATCACATTACATAGGTATCTGTTTCCCTTTGACCTCACAACAATGTCAGTCAACTAGGTAAATCTAGGATTAAAATGTGTTTGTGCTCAGTCGCAGCCGACTCTTTGTAGCCCCATGGACTGTAGCCTGCCAGGCTCCTCTGTCCATGGGATTTTCCAGACAAGAATAGTGGAGTGGGTTGCCATTTCCTACTCCAGGGATCCTCACGACTGAAGGCTAGAACCTGCATCTCTTATACCCCTGCATTTTAGGCAGATTTCACCACTGTGCCACCTAGTAAGCCCAGGATTAAAATGGTTTGGATTCATTCAAATTTTCACACTGGATCTGGACCAAGCAGAGAGAAAACAGAACCAAACCCAAACCTTCCATTCAGGAGAGGAGCCTCCCATTCCTTATGCACTGCTACAACTGAAGACACAGCAAAAGGAAGCATTTGCAAGAAATTCAACTGGCTTCACTCTTCAAAGAGGAATAGTGAAGATTTACCCCTCACCTACTACATGTTGCCAACTGTACTGAACATTTCACCCACTATTTCTTTGGGTTCCTGAGACTGTCCAGTTCTTCTACTCTCTCTAAAGTTAAATTTGGGGAAATTGAAGGGTCCTTGGAAGGCCCCTGACACCAGTAGCCAGGAAAGTGTTTAGAGTAAGTCCAAGAATAATCTAGTCCCGTCATTCAAAAAAGGCAGCATAGTACAATTGGATGGGAAGGAGTGGAAAATTGTTTGATTATGGGAGGCTTAGTGCCACCACCTTGCATCAGAGCAAATTCTGAAGGAGTTCCAAACCTAAATTATTCTCCTCGGGGTTTATAACTCACCGTATTTGGCTCTTATATATCTCACTCACTCACTTTCTTTCTCTCTCTCAGTTTTGCTCAATGCTCGCATGAGACACAAAGGGTGCACAGAGTTGGTGAGAGGTGACAAAGATCAGAGGGCAGCATCGCCCTGCCTGTTCCACACTCTCAGCCCTAGGACTCGGCTGCTGCTCTCCGTTCCACCCACAACCTTTTTTTCTCTGATGCAGAATGAACATCGACCAGAAGGCTTTCTCCATTCCCATGCCCAAGTCTCTATCCCATCTCCCTTTCCCATCCTATCTCCTCTGCCTGTGTGTACATAGACACACATTCTCACACACTTCCCTTTGCTTTAAAGGCACTGAGTACTCATCCGAGAGAAAAGGAAACATTTAGACTTCATTGGCCACACACATGTGCCCCAAGTCAAACTCTGACTTGGTTTGGGGGTGGTTTCAATGTATTAGTTTCATTAGTTTCACAGTCACTAATCAATACCACACAAGAATCAATTGCAAATACCCTTTCTCCAAACAGAGCTTTGACAGTTTTAGTTTAGGGGAGACACTAAAACTAGATAGCACTTTTTTTACATCACTTTTGTGAATACTGCATGCTGGCAAAAGATTGTTAAGGTAGCTCTTGTTACCGTTTTCCCTTTGTTCTGCACATCTCACAAAGCTGCACAACTCAGCTGCGTGTAAAATGATGCAGAGGCATTTTGGTCAGCAGCGATGCACCCTTCAGGCAGAGGGCCACATGGGCATTCTTTAAGAGTCAGCTCTCCCCTCCCAATGTGTCCTTCCTGTTCTCTAACGCTGCTGAAAGCCTTGTCGGGCTCTTTTACATCTGTCTGGATAGCGGGCTCTTCACGCTCTTCCTCTTCTGGCCTGTACTGAAGAGATGTGAAGGGAAGAGCCTCAAAGGTGGGAGCTGTAAGTTTACGTGAGGCAACAAGGCAGCCATATCCTTCTGCTTTCCCCTGAAAATCAAGCATCACCTTATCGTTTCCTCACCAAGATTAACTCCTGTTTCCTGAAGAGTATTTCTGAGGTAGAAAGCAGAGGTGGTGAAAAAAGGGGGAGCTGAAAAGTCCAATCTGTCAAGCTCCATTTTAGAAGAAAGGAAAACTGAAAAGTGAGCATATTTAACATGAGCCATTTCCTGCACTCAGGAGGGAAGAAAGCACGCAGTAACTGTGTGCAGAAGGAGATCCGCACTGGTGTTATCTCTGACCTGCAGCTTAGCCCCAGTGTCTCAGCTGCCAAAAAGCTCCCATTCAACGTTGTGCTGAGTTCATCAATGCTCCACGTGTCAGGATCCTAACAGGAAAAAGCAGGACAGACAGTCTCTCCATTCAACCGCCTGGGACCCCATGACAACTAAAATCCCCTCGCAGACCGTCCATATCAACCTTTGGCAGGTCAGAGCACGCAACCCCTTCAGAACCACAGGCTCAGGCCCACACCCTTTCCCCTTGTCAACATTGTCACTTTAAACAGAACATCGAGCCTTATCACGAAACCTGAAGTAAGTATGACAATTAAGATGGATTGCAAAGCCTGCTTGTGCTTCACAATTAACAATCACTTGGCAGCGGGCTCCACACAACTGTTGGGGGGTATGGCAAGAACTTTATCCCTGCTTAGTGCTGCATTAGCATATTTAGTAGGCTGCAAGACATAATTCCTAAGATATGAACATATTTTTGTCTTTTTTAAAAATCTGCAATTAAGCTATAATATGTAGAAACTCTGCACCTGGCAATCAACGTGCAAACACCAAGATGGAGTTGGGAGAGAGGAGGGCAAGCAAGAGAAATGCTCCCCCAGTGCTGATAATACCTGGAACCAGTAACTTCTTCCAGTGTCACAGGTTAGCTAGAGAACTGTGGCTCTTTCCAGTCTGTGACAAAGTTTAGGGGAACAAGGGAGTGACTGGGGTTGCTCCACGTCTGCTGGCATGAGGTGACCGCTCTGTAAGAGCATATAGCTACATACTTTAAACTCACATATGAAAAAAAAATTCAGACCCCAAGATGACCCTAGTGGTTCTTTAGCAAACTATGCCTCTTTCACAGAAAGCACTTTTTGATTCTCAATCTCTGAGTCATAATAAGTGGTGCTGATGAAAATCACATTTATTTGACAAGTGTGGGGGCTCTTCCTCAAATTTTCCATTATTTTCTCTTAGTTGCTGGCCCATCTGCCACACTGATGTAAAAAGGCTCAGGGAGCACTGTGCCTGGACTAACATTATCCAAAACACAAGCCGAGTAAGGTCCAATCTTCTCCAGTGTGTTTACTGCATATTCCTGGCCCTGGAGTCCAAGCAAGCCCCGGTGGGAGCTGAAGAGGGAAAAAAACATAGCCAGATCTTTCTGAGATAGCAGGACTTTGTCTTTCTTGACATCTGCGTTGCAAGAAAGCAGGATATCCTGCCAAATATATTACAGCTGTGAGACCCACCTTTTGACTTAAGACTCTGCAGAAGCTGAGAAGCACAGAAGACATAGGTGTGTGTTTTCTGGGGGAAAGAAAACCTCATCCATTTACTCTTTTGTACAAGAAAACATACATACACACACAGGCACATGCACAGACACACGCATGCTCCCCGTTTAGGTGAGCAGCTCTTCCATGGTATAAAAGCAGGCATATGCAAGTAACAAATGCGATTTAGCACACAAAGTCTTTCTTTACAAAACCAGAAGAGTAGCAGATTAAAGCACCTGGCAGTCTTGGCATGCCAGAAGAAAATCTAAGCTGTGACAAAACAAAACAGGTGTACAGGTATAAAACTTTTGCTTTCCAATAAGGCCCGTCTCTTCACTGGAATGCTTTGACAGGTGCCGAAGTTCAAGTTACAGTGGGGAGGGAAGTGGCAAATAAATACACAGCATTAGCGTCTGACGTGCTTGCTGAGCACCAGGGATGTTAATAACTGGCAAGGTACACTAATCTCTGATTGCAACATTTGGTTTACCTTAATCTGGAGGGACAGCTGTATTAAAGAGGGAATTATACTAATCAGTTCAAGGCCCTTGCATATAAAACTTCCCATTAGGCTTAAAGTACACCAGCTTATGCTCATTCTCTAGGAGCCTTACATCTGGTTCTGAATAAGGCTGCCTCTCATTTGCAAGGTACAAACTGAAAACAAGGGGGAGGGGTGCTAACAGTTGCTGGAGGATGGGTGATAGAAGAGTAAGCTACTAATTCTTTGAAATTTTTAACAGCACAAAACTAGCTTCTAGGCATCTTAATACTAAAAAAAAAAAAAAACCATGTGTTATCAACCCTAGGCCATTTTTTCCTGTTACCGGAGGTGACCAACATAAAATAAAATTGATGATGTCAGTCAAAAACAGCTAAGCACAAAGCTTGGCTTTGTTATCTTAAGTCAGAAGGTATGATAGGCCGTGCCATGTGGCTCTAATCCGCCTCTATCTCCCATCACCTAACAGGAAACCTTCATGTAGCATGACCTTATTTGGCTGGTTCCAGGTTAGGGCTGCCCAAAGGGGATTTTTCTGTTTCTGCTATATCCAAAGGTTTATGTTGATTTTTTTCTGAGCCCTGCAAACTATAAATCCGACTGATTACTCTGCACTCTTTTGCTTGACTGAGCCTTTACAATCAGACATCCCCGTTAACAATAAGCTCCTAATGAATCAAACATCTATGGCATTAGTTTCACCTAGCTGCCTCTTTCCCATGCACTGTGCTGCTTTGTCAGACCTGGTTTGATGAGAAAAGCTAGTGACACTTGCTGCACCTATTGATAAACAATTCAGTAATGAGGGGCATAACAAAAATTACCTAAAACAACCTGATTAAAAATGACAGGCAAGGCTTACTTCATTGCTCTGTAGTGAAGGTAACTCCGGTTCCCGTGTTGGAAAAATAACGAGGTAAAATAAAATTTCCTTCTTTATCAAGGAGTTCATTTTTGAATGTGTATTTATGAAGAGAGTAAAGTTTTCTAGTGGTGTTTTAAATAAAGTCTTTCAGGTTATGTGATTATCAATAATGTTGGGAACTCTTAGAATTCAGGATGTTTGCCTTTCAACTTTCTGAGATAAACTCCCTGCTCGTTCTGCTTAAAGTTTCTGAATAGTCAAACTAATATTGAGATCTTCACTTTCTTCAATGTGAATTTAGTCATTGAGAAACCCAGTCGTGCCAGTGTTATCATTAGGTTAGTATAGTTGGGCACAAAAAGAGAGATTCAAAGATACCAAAGAAAAAAGTTGGAACAAAGTAGAAAAAAAGATTCACGAACAAGATTATCTTCCTAAAAGGAATAACTTAACCTTACCATGGACACTGAAGTTTTTTTTATTGGGGTCACCCAGGGCACCTTTGCAACTTCGAAACAAGCTTATACCCAGGGGAGGCCAGGCTTTCATGAAAGCTTGATTCAAAGACAGAAATGTGTGGGTTTTGCAATTGTGTGGCAGCATGTTGGGAGGGTTTCCATCAGTGCACAGATGCACTTGAAAATCAAATATGGACATGGGGAATGTTTTTTGGAGATGGAAAATGAGTGCTGATGACATGTTTATACTTCGCAGATGGATCCAGTACAGAACCATTTTTTTGTAAAGAAACAATATCCACCATTTGCTAAATTTTTTTTAAACAGCTACAAAATGGTGGCACAAAAAGTGAATATTCCCATCATACATACTCCACCTGTTCCTTGGTCTTAAAACTGTCTTCCATTCTGACTGTAATCAATGACTGTTGTAGTCTTATTTTTTCCTCAAATGTTATCCAAAAGAATATGAAAAAAAAAAACACAATACACAAAGGCATTTGGAAGACCAAAATGATTTGAAATTAATTTGCTACATATGAAAAATTGGAAATGACAAATGGTATTAAGTAACAAATGCTGATTTAATCCTGAAAAAATGCATTTTTATTGGCATATTTTCTTCTTAAATCTGATATCAAAGCAATTTTTGAATGTTTTCTATTTGGAGTCTAGAATGTCTCCTTTACTCCTTCTCTTGCTTCCACCTTGAGTCCCCTAGGTATTTGAACCTCTGGAAAATGCAAACACTTAGCATAGTATAAATGCTAGTTGTTGCCTTTTAATAACACACCATACTGTGATAAGTGGGCTTCCCTGTTGTCTCAGACAGCAGAGAATCCACCTGCAATGCGGGAGACCTGGGTTCAATCCCTGGGTTGGGAAGATCCCCTGGAGGAGGACATGGCAACCCACTCCACTATTCTTGCCACGAGAATCCCCATGGACAGAGGAGCCTGGCAGGCTACAGTCCATGGGTCGCAAAGAGTTGGACATGACTGAGCAACTAAGCACACAGAGTGATAAATAGTTTATAGTTATAAATTATGATAACATGAAAATGTACAATATGCATAGGGTATGTAGTCATAAGATTCTAAAACATTTAGCTACCAAAGGACATTATTGATAGCATTGTAAATCTGCTCAATAGGAGATATCAGGATAAATCAACTTACTGCCACCATCTATAATATTAACTTGCCATTTCAGGTGTGAAATATTGATAAAATTGACTCACCTCAAAGATGAAGAGGCTGTAAAACAATAAAGTAACTATGATATTAAATATAAAAGCTAACAGTTTCATAGTTAAAAATAAATTCTGAGCACATTTTCAGATTTGAATGACTATCTTTTTAGTGTTCCAAGTAATTTATGACATATTAAAATTAATTTTTTTCTTAGTTTTGCTCAAACAAATTAACTTTTCTGGATGTTTTACCTTTCTTACCATCTGTATTCAGAATCTACTGAATTCCACAGCTAACCTTCAGTCAATCATATTTTTATTCTAAGAATTAGTCTGAGGTTAAGAATTAGAAATAGGATATGAATCCCAGAAAATGGTCAAACAGCCTGAGACTGGATAATAAAATCTTGAGAATATACATAAATCGACATGTTCTTTCAACCCTGTAGTTTCTGGCAGTGTACCAAACATAAATCTTCAGTTCTACATTCTACGATTCTAACACCTTGTTATCATCCTGAAACTAACAAAAGCCTGTGTACTACTCGTCTCCAAATAAAGCAAGTCTTCATTTTTATTGCTGGATTTTTGACACATGTGAATAGGCCAAAACATTTTGTAAATTCTTAATTATTTTTTGCCTATCCATCAAAAAAAATTTTTTTTTGCTTAGATTTTCTTAAAGAATTTTAGTACTCTGCCTAAATTAAACTTTTGAGCTTTGGAACAGTCAAGAAAAGTATACTCCCCCAGTTTTAGCATTTATTATGTGTCATGTTCTTAATCATCATTCAGTAAGGGCAAGGAATATGAGGAGCTATCAAAAATTAAAATCATTTGTTTTAATTTCTTTATTTAAAATATTAGGAAAAGGAAATCTGAGAAGCACTATAACTATTTAAGTTCACATAACTAGAATATACCTGGAAATCCTGTTTTCTGAGGCTTCTTTATTCTACCAAATCATTCTGTTTGAAGATTTATAATGTTTAATTATAGAGGACTAATTTTATGTTAATCATTTATTCACTAAGTATTATATTAAGTGGCATATTATATAATGATACACTGTTTAGAGAACATCATACTTAGAGGATACGTGAATAATAAAATAAAATAGATTCTATCTGTGTCAAATTGTTGCCTAAATGTAAAGTCAGCAGCTACTTAAGATCACTAAACTGTTAGTCAATAAATTAATTATGTGATAACTCAATCAGCTCCCCACTGACAAAATTTATGTAAAGGTGTTATTTATCAAAGAACGGCTTAAATATAGGTATCCTATGTTATTCTTGCCCCTGCCTCTCTCTCGCATTCATATAAGGAAGACCTCAAGAGCTTTTCTGGCCTTCCCTGGTGGCTCAGTGGTAAAGAATCTGCCTGCCAATGCAGGAGAATTGAGTTCAATCCCTGAGTCAAGAAGATCCCCTGGAGAAGGAAATGGCAACTCACTCCAGCATCTTGCCTGTGAAATCCCCTGGCCAGAGGAACCTGGTGAACTACATTACAGTCCATGGGGTCACAAAAGAGTCAGACACGACTTAGGGACTAAACAACAACAGAGAGCTTTTCTACATCAAGGTCAACATTGACTTGCAAGGTAGTCTCAAGGACAAACTTTGAAAGTTTGTAATTTATTATCTACCACTACTTCCAGATTTGCTTCTAAATGGGGAGAACAGTGAATATTCCCAAGTAAAGCCATCTTTACAGAGTTGGAGCAATTTTCCTGAGCCCTAGATATAAATGTAAGAAGCATGGCTATCTTACAAGCGTGTTGAGCTAATTCCAAAGGAATCTTGGGTATCTGAAGAGTAGCTGGTGGGAATCTATGTCTTGTCACTTCTATGCTTAATTTCTCATAGTAGTCACAATTCTGCTTCCAATTATAGCTAATATATAAAAAGAAAGTATTTCTCTGCTATGAAAGGGTATAAATTCATCACACTGTCCTTTTAGACCCCAAGAGTTCTGATGCAAATAGTGTTTGGCATTAGCACAGAAAAGGAAATGCTTTTACTGATGAAAGTTAAAAGAACTTTGTCTTTTAACTTTGTCACAGATGTCTGCCTAATGATGATACTGAATATCTCTTAGTTCACAGATACACCTGTACAGCTTAAGATACTTATCTAACACCTCCAAGTTGGCCGACTGCTGTTAACCAAAGAACAAACTAAATGTAGGGACATTAACTATCAGATATGGCTTTAGGCATTTTGAGGAAAGATGCCCTAGACTTGCCTAAATTTGGTCTAAGAAATGTTCTGGACGAAGTCTGTTTCCACTGTTAGAATTAGTCATGTAAAGTGTACTTGAGTCTAATTTTTCTAAGTGGGTCAGTTGGATAGTTTATGCTCATCCATATATTAGCTGTACTGATTCATATATCCTAACTAGGATTCAGACATAGTAACGCATATGAAACTAAATACATAATAATCATGTCTTTTCTATTATTTGCTATTTAAAAGTATCCATTAAAATTCAGCCAATCAAAATAATATAATCTGTAGGCAAGGAGAGGTTTGGTTCTCATGTAAAAAGAACTTTAAAAATATCCTTCAGGTAGAATTTCAGACATTTATACCCATGTTGAGGGCTTCCCCAGTGGCTCAGCAGTAAAGAATCTCCCTGCAACACAGGTGCTGCAGGAGGTGAGGATCTGATCTCTGGGTCAGGAAGATCCCCTGGATGAGGAAATGGCAACACACTCCAGGATCCCATGGACAGGGTAGCCTGGAGGGACAACAGTCTATAGCATTGCACAGAGTCAGATGCTACTGAAGTGACTGAGCACACACACACGTTGACGTTCTTTCAGTTTGTACTGAATTTGTATTAAAGTATATTCCCATCCAACATGTTAAATGGCAAAGTAGGCGACTTCTTTTTATAGTCTTAAAATCCAATAGAAAAAACTTTACTGTCGTTACCTAGCTCCCATTGCTGACCGCGGAAAGATTGAGTTACATCCAGTGCTGTTATTTTTCACTGCTGTAGCTAATTCTGCCAGTGGTGATGGCACTAAAAGTGCAGTAGTTTCTAGTTTCATTCTTGAGGGGCTGCCAGTTTGTATAGTTGCCATAAGAACGAGTAACCAGCAAAGCACAATCTTTTGCATAGGCTCATTTTTTCATTATTCAAAACTAACAGCCTCATGAAGCTTTTAGAAGCTATCATATAAATGAGTCCCGAACTGTATGGTAATCTGGAAAGAACTTGAAGTTCTATCAGTAAAATGTCAAGGGAAGTTTGCATGAGTAAACTCCTACCTCTACATCAAAGGATGCAATAGGTTAAAGATGCTGGGTTTATAGAATTGATCCCAAAATGTAGTCAGTCCCTAAGGAGTTCAAAGTTCTCATATTTATTAGATACATTATGTTGTCAAGACAGGTAGTCAGACAGAGAAGACCTGCCATGGGTCCTCAGTTCCCTCCAGCTAAGCTTTAAAAAAGGGCTACTAACACTCCCCGCCGTTCTCTAAGGGGAGAGTAGATGTTCTATGACTTTTCTGGTTAGCCTCCCCTGTCTCCACAGAAAGTCATGCTTCAACATGTGACCTTTGTACTCTAACATTCCCAGACCTCCAATTATGAGCCTATTGTAACATCAGATGGAATCTTTTCACTTCCCTATGCCTCCAAGAGTTTTAAGTTAACTGAAGTTTTAAGTCACCATATTTCATTGAGAACCATGTTATAACATTGTTCTAAATACTTTTTCTTAAATTATACGACATTACTAGAATTTAAATTTTTCTCAAGAAACAAATCATCTTAAAAGATGATAAAGTTAATTGTTTAATAAAGTGGATCACTAAGAATTTGAGTTCATTGAGGTCAATTTAAACTATATTCTACATATTCCAATTAATGCATTTAATGCATATTCACATTGTTAAAGTTGCCAATTTCTCTCTTTTGGCCCTCCATGAAGGCAAAAAGGAAAAACTAAGATTACAAGTTTTGATGGTGAAAATGTGGAAATAATAAATTCTCATATGCCACCACCCCCACCCCCACAAAGATTCCTATATCAACTTTTATAATTGAACAAAAAATTTGAAGTATTGGTTCCATGATGAGACCTCAGGTCAGTTCAG
>SJYC01107396.1:0-18216 GCA_006408675.1 Madoqua kirkii | reverse complement strand
CTAGATTGGTTCGTAGTGATGCTTTCTAAGGCCCACTTGACTTCCCATTCCAGGATGTCTGGCCGTAGGTGAGTGATGACACCATCATGATTTTCTGGGTTATGAAGATCTTTTTTTGTATAGTTCTGTATATTCTTGCCATGTCTTCTTTTTTTCTTTCAGTTCAGTTCAATTCAGTTCAGTCTCTCAGTCGTGTCCGACTCTCTGCGACCCCATGAATCACAGCACGCCAGGCCTCCCTGTTCATCACCGACTCCTGGAGTTCACTCAGACTCACGTCCATCGAGTCTGTGATGCCAACCAGCCATCTCATCCTCAGTCGTCCCCTTCTCCTCCTGCCCCCAATCCCTCCCAGCATCAGAGTCTTTTCCAATGAGTCAACTCTTCACATGAGGTGGCCAGAGTACTGGAGTTTCAGCTTTAGCATCATTCCTTCCAAAGAAATCCCAGGGTTGATCTCCTTCAAAATGGACTTGTTGGATCTCCTTGCAGTCCAAGGGACTCTCATGTTTATAGTCAGCTTACTGCCATAGAAAAGTGATGTTTGTATAAATGATTCTAACACACAAATGTGATTAATTCCTTTCCATTTATATTTCTGAGGCTCTTCTGATTATTTGTTTGCTGTCTCCTACAAGAATTGAATATAATTATAGTTATACTGATTTCATAGTAAAACTTCGGATACAATTTAGTCTTTTTCATTTAGGGTTGTAATTCTCAGTGTATTGGCCCAGGATTTCTTGATCTTGGCAATATTGACATCTGGAGCTGAATAATTCTTTTTTAAAAATTTATTTATTTTAATTGGAGGCTAATTACTTTACAGTATCGTAGTGATTTTTGCCATACATTGACATGAATCAGCCATGGGTGTACATCTGTTCCCCATCCTGAACCCCCCTCCAATCTCCCTCCCCATCCCATCCCTCAGGGTCATCCCAGTGCACCAGCCCTGAGCACCCTGTCTCATGTATCAAACCTGGACTGGTGGTCTGTTTCACATATGATAATATACATGTTTCAGTGCTATTCTCTCAAATCATCCCACCCTCGCCTTTTCCCCCAGAGTCCAAAAGACTGTTCTATACATCTGTGTCTTTTGCTGTCTCGTGTACAGGGTTATTGTTACCATCTTTCTAAATTCCATATATATGCATCATCATTACCATCTTTTTAAATTCCATATATATGCATTCTTATACTGTATCGGTGTTTTTCTTTCTAACTTACTTCACTCTGTATAATAGGCACCAGTTTCATCCACCTCATTAGAACTGATTCAAATGCTTTCTTTTTAATGACTGAGTAATATGCCACCTCTTCTTAATATCTTCTGCTTCTGTTAGGTCATTTCTGATGTCATTTCTGCCCTTTATTGTGCCCATCTTTGCATGGAAAGTTCCCTTGGTATCTCTAATTTTCTTGAAGAGCTCTCTAGAATTTCCCATTCTATTGTTTTCCTCTATTTCTTTGCATTGATCACTGAGGAAGACTTTATTATCTCTCCTGGCTATTCTTTGGAACTCTGCATTCAAATGGGTATCTTTCCTTTTCTCCTTTGCCTTTTACCTCTCTTCTTTTCAGAGCTATTTGTAAGGCCTCCTCAGATAGCCATTTTGCCTTTTTGTATTTCTTTTTCTTGGGAATGATCTTGATCCCTGACTCGTGTACCTCTGTCCATAGTTCATCAGGCACTCTGTCTATCAGAGCTAATCCCATGAATCTATTTGTCACTTCCACTGTATAATCCTAAGGGATTTGATTCAAGTCATACCTGAATGGTCCAGGGGTTTTACCTACATTCGTCAATTTAAGTCTGAATTTGGCAATAAGGACTTCATGATCTCAGCCATAGTCAGCTCTTGGTCTTGTTTTTGTTGACTATATAGAGCTTCTCCATCTTTGGCTACAAAGAATATAATCAGTCTGATTTCGGTGTTGACCATCTGGTGATGTCCATGTGTAGAGTCTTCTCTTGTGTTGTTGGAAGAGGGTATTTGCTATGACCAGTGCCATTTCTTGCCAAAACTATGTTAGCCTTTGCCCTGCTTCATTCTGTACTCCAAGGCCAAATTTGCCTGTTACCCCAGGTATTTCTTGACTCCCTACTTTCGCATTCCAGACCCCTATAATGAAAAGGACATCTTTTTTAGGTGTTATTTCTAGAAGGTCTTGTAGGTCTTCATAGAACTGTTCAACTTCAGCTTCTTCAACATTATTGGTCAGGGCATAGACTTGGATTACTGTGATATTGAATGGTTTGCCTTGAAAACGAACAGAGATCATTCTGTCATTTTTGAGACTGCATCCAAGCACTGCATTTCGAAACCTTTTGTTGACTATGATGGCTACTCCATTTCTTCTAAGGGATTCCTGCCCACAGTAGTTGATATAATGGTCATCTGAGTTAAATTCACCCATTCCGGTTCATTTTAGTTCACTGATTCCTGGAATGTCAAAGTTCACTCTTGCCATCTCCTATTGGACCACTTCCAATTTGCCTTGATTGATGGACCTAACATTCCAGGTTCCTATGCAATATTGCTCTTTACAGCATCGAACTTATTTCCTTCACCAGTCCCATCCACAACTGAGTGTTGTTTTTGCTTTGGCTCCGTCTCTTCATTCTTTCTGGAGTTAGTTGTCCACTGATCTCCAGTAGCATACTGGGCACCTACTGATGTGGGCAGTCCATCTTTCAGTATCCTATCATTTTGCCTTTTCATACTGTTCATGGGGTTCTCAAGGCAAGAATACTGAAGTGGTTTGCCATTCCCTTCTCCAGTGGATCACGTTTTTGTCTAAGTGAATTCTTTTTAAAAATTGCTTAGCAGTTTTATTCATTTATTTATTGACATATAGTTGATTTATAATGTGTTAGTTTCAGGTGTATAGCTCAATTATTCAGATGTATGTGTGTGTGTATAAAACTGTGTACACACATATATAAGTGTATGTATATACTTTTATATGTATACATATATGTATTTTTTCTTTTTCGGATTCTTTTTCTTATAGGTCACTACAAAACACTGAGTATAGCCTAAGTCTATTCTTAACACAGAAAGCAAACTTATTCTTTTAAAACATACAGGGTAATGTCACTCCATGCAGAACCTAATGACTCCATTTCATGCAGGTCAGAAATCAAAGTTCTTGAAATTATTTACAAGGTCTTGCCTGACCTGTTCCTCCTCTGACTCTCTGACCTCACCTATTGCTCCTCCTGTTCTTTTTTCTCCAGTCACATTCTTCTCAACAATTGTTCCTCAACCTACCCATGCTAGGGCCTTTGTACCGGCTGTCCCCTCTACCTGGAAAACCCTTCTCCCAAATATCTCCAGAGCCAATGCCCATACTTTTTGGCAAAGCTTTTCTTAGATATTTTCTTCCCTATCAAAGATCCTATTAAATATTGCAATGTGCTCTTCCAAAGCTCCTGATCACCCTTAGCATTCTCTTCTATGTTTCTGTGGAGTACTTATCAACTTCTCTTATTAGATATATTAGTTTGCCAGGGCTGCTATAACAAAACATTACAGACACAGTGGCTTAAACAATAAAAATTTATTTTCTTACGGCTCTGAAGACTAGATATTCAGGATCAAGGTGTCAGCAGGTTCGGTTTCTTTCAAGACCTCACTCCTGGATTTGCAGATGGCCACCTTCTGGCTGTGTCCTTGCAGGGTCCTTTCTCTGTACTCACATGCCTGGTGTCTTTCCTTGTGTGCAAATTTCCTCTTCTTATAAGGATGCCACACAGATTGTATGAAGGCCCATCCCAGCAACCCCATTCTAACTCAAGCACTTCTTTAAAGACTTATCTCCAAAAACACTCACTTTCCTCAGAATATATGAGGGGCTGCTGCTGCTGCTGCTAAGTTGCTTCAGTATGTCCAACTCTGTGCAACCCCCATAGACAGTAGCCCGCCAGTCTCCTCTGTCCCTGGGATTCTTCAGGTAAGAATACTGGAGTGGGTTGCCATTTCCTTCTCCAATATGAGGGGTTAATGTTTTAACATACGAATTTGGGGCAGAGAGGGAAACACAATTTAGGCCATAATACTAGGTAACTTTTTGCATGTGATAATTATTCTCTATCTCAACTCTGTAAGACCTAAACATGGGAAGCTAAGGTCATGACCACCAGCACCGTGTCTGTCTTGTTCCCTCCTGTGACCTCTGCATTGGAAACAATACCTCATACAAAGAAGACTCTTGATAAATATTTGTTGAATGAATGAATGGATAGATGCAAGTCCAGGGTATTAAGAGTTAAGAATAACAAGGACAGGTTTTGTGGGTTACTCAGGTATATGAGATCCAAGCTGTATTCCAGTTACATGACCTTGAGTCAATAGTTTATTCTAAGTCTTAACTTCATCTGCAAGAGTGCAGAATTTTGTCTACCTGTCTCACCATCTGAAGTTCACGTGTAATGATGTATATGAAAGTGCTTTGGGATCCTCAATTCTCATTCATATACATGTCATTTTATTTACCATAGCAATCGTAACAGTAATAATGATAGCTGCCTTCTACTAAGTCCTTACTGGGTGGCAGGCATGTATTATGTGCTTCACAGTCACTACCTTATTTAATCCTCATAGAAACTGTCAAGGAATCTGCTACCCTCTCTATTGTTCTAAGAAGGAAAACTGGATAATGGTCACTGAGCATTAAAAAGATGTATTTTCTTTATGTTCTTTGGCAGAAATATACTTGACCTTTAAAACTTTAAAGAAGCACCTGTGTTTGTGTGTGTGTGTTCAGGTTAGTATTTAAAGTCTATCCTTCAGATGATTAACAGTGCAAAATCAACGATATATAGATTAGTGCTGTGACATGACATTGCACTTTATAAATATCATGGTGTCCAGGGCATTTCAGAAATGGCAAAATCTCTTTTTTTTTTTTTTTTTTCCTTCTTTCTTTTTTAACTTTTATAAAGGTAGCCACTAAACTAGAGAACTTAGAAGCATTCTTCTCTTCTCTCTAGATAAATATAATCTGCTAGCAAATTTCCTCTTCTTATAAGGATGCCACACAGATTGTATGAAGGCCCATCCCAGCAACCCCATTCTAACTCAAGCACTTCTTTAAAGACTTATCTCCAAAAACACTCACTTTCCTCAGAATATATGAGGGGCTGCTGCTGCTGCTGCTAAGTTGCTTCAGTCATGTCCAACTCTGTGCAACCCCCATAGACAGTAGCCCGCCAGTCTCCTCTGTCCCTGGGATTCTTCAGGTAAGAATACTGGAGTGGGTTGCCATTTCCTTCTCCAATATGAGGGGTTAATGTTTTAACATACGAATTTGGGGCAGAGAGGGAAACACAATTTAGGCCATAATACTAGGTAACTTTTTGCATGTGATAATTATTCTCTATCTCAACTCTGTAAGACCTAAACATGGGAAGCTAAGGTCATGACCACCAGCACCGTGTCTGTCTTGTTCCCTCCTGTGACCTCTGCATTGGAAACAATACCTCATACAAAGAAGACTCTTGATAAATATTTGTTGAATGAATGAATGGATAGATGCAAGTCCAGGGTATTAAGAGTTAAGAATAACAAGGACAGGTTTTGTGGGTTACTCAGGTATATGAGATCCAAGCTGTATTCCAGTTACATGACCTTGAGTCAATAGTTTATTCTAAGTCTTAACTTCATCTGCAAGAGTGCAGAATTTTGTCTACCTGTCTCACCATCTGAAGTTCACGTGTAATGATGTATATGAAAGTGCTTTGGGATCCTCAATTCTCATTCATATACATGTCATTTTATTTACCATAGCAATCGTAACAGTAATAATGATAGCTGCCTTCTACTAAGTCCTTACTGGGTGGCAGGCATGTATTATGTGCTTCACAGTCACTACCTTATTTAATCCTCATAGAAACTGTCAAGGAATCTGCTACCCTCTCTATTGTTCTAAGAAGGAAAACTGGATAATGGTCACTGAGCATTAAAAAGATGTATTTTCTTTATGTTCTTTGGCAGAAATATACTTGACCTTTAAAACTTTAAAGAAGCACCTGTGTTTGTGTGTGTGTGTTCAGGTTAGTATTTAAAGTCTATCCTTCAGATGATTAACAGTGCAAAATCAACGATATATAGATTAGTGCTGTGACATGACATTGCACTTTATAAATATCATGGTGTCCAGGGCATTTCAGAAATGGCAAAATCTCTTTTTTTTTCTTTTTTTTCCTTCTTTCTTTTTTAACTTTTATAAAGGTAGCCACTAAACTAGAGAACTTAGAAGCATTCTTCTCTTCTCTCTAGATAAATATAATCTGCTGGCTATCCTAAATATATATTTTTAAATTTCTCAATGCTGCCTTCCTTTTTGTTTTCTAGCATTGTAGCAATTGCTAAAGGTCTGCCAAAAGGGATTTTTGCTAAGCCTTGTCAGAGCAAGAACTGGAGTAATTTGTGTACAGTACAGTTAAAATTGCACCATTATACTTGAAACTAATATTATCCTAATGAGTTGAAATAGGGGAATAAGGTTGCTTAGAAAAGATTGTAAGTGACTTAACACTGGTTTCTCACTTCCAATGATAATGTTCTTCAGAACTGTGTTTTGAACACATTATTATAGATTTAAATATTTTAATATTCATTTATTCTAATATCCTTTTTGATAGGTACCATCTCTGTGCTTGAATTTCATCAACTCTGACTAGTGACACCACTCTATTTAATATCTTTCTTGGCCAAATTTCTTGCAATTTGGGGGCTAGATTTTAGCTGCTTAAGGAGGTTTCTGAAACTCCTTTGTGATTCAACATTTAAAATTCAGGTACTCATCCTAAACCCTTTCACAAGTAATTAATTTAGAGCTTATATAAATGTCCTGGGATACAATCTACTGGAGCCATTGTCAATGTTTGCCCTAAGTTGCAACCTGGCTCCATTTTTAGTTGTGTTTGGAATTGAAATAGAGGTCTTTATCCTTAGGTGTCAGTTTGGTGTATTCTAGGCAGTCAGTGATTTCAGCCAGTCCTGAAAAGGCAGATTGAACTGTCTTATGCTGGGTAGTGCAGGTACGGTGAGACCCATCCACCCTAAAATACACCCTCTCGGGTCCACATGGCGCCTGGTCCCCTCATCTCTGCCATTTGTCCATAATCATGTTGCCTGTAGAAGGTCCCTGTGAAATGCAGATGGCCTCTGGGGGAGTAATTTATGTCCCTTACTAATGTTAGTGCATGTGAGTGGCTGGAGAAGGAAAGGCAAGTTTTGATGAAGAAAGGAAAACAGGAAAATAACAAGCCCCGCCATCTTTCTGGGATGGGTGGGACCGTGGATGTTTCCATGGAGACTGCAAGTACCAGCTGGGGCACTGAGTTTCTGAGCATGAGGCCCTGCTGGAGACTCTGTGCAAAGGGGATGAGGAGACGAGAACTGATGTCCAGTTCTGCCTGTGTCATAGTTTTACAAAGGCCCAGTCTTCCTTACACAGTCCTCTCACTCACACATTTACTCCTTTACCGCAGGTCTTCACTTTTATCAACATTCAGGTCTTACCTCAAATGTCTGCTTTTTAGAGAGGCCCTCTCAGACTATCCACTCTAAAATGACAGTCTCCAAAATGTGTGTCTTATCTCAGGATGCCATAAAACAGCCCATAAATTTATTTTCCCACAGATCTGGAGGCTGGAAGTCTGAGATAAGGATGTCAACATGGTCGGGTTCTGGTGAGGGCTGTCTTCCTTTCTTCCAGATGACTGCTTCCCCATTATGTCCTCATGTGGTAGAGACAGAGACAGACAGACAGAGGAAGCGGGCCGAGGTTGCAGGCTTGGTGTGGGGCCACAGAGAGAGATGGCATTTGAACCAGAGAAATGAGTCTCCAGGACCCTCCCTCTGAACTCCTACACTCAATCCCCTTAATACCATGGAGGTTACAAAGATTTGGGTGTAAATGACTGAGTCTGTGTAGGATTGAATCTTTAGCTCTAAATTCTTTGAAAAGATTCAAGAAGCAAAACAGAGAAAAGATTATAATATGGAGTGAAGCAGAACTGTAAGGAGAGGAAGGAAGAGAGAGCTAGGCCTGTAGTGAAGGGAGGGGGCTGCAGTCGCCATCTATGACGTGCTAGGGGACAATGCCAGCACTTACCCTAGCCTGGTGATGATCCACATTGGGCTTCCTGAGCTTTCTGTCATGTACAAAGTGGACAGGATGGATGGTGCAGTGGGGAAAACATTTGTTCTGAAACTAGAGAGATACAGGTTTTCATTATGACATATGGAAGCCATGTGACCTTGGGTGACACTGTAACTCACTGATCTTATCTTTTATCGTTGATGAAATGTGGACAATGTCATTTCAAAACTTGCTGTGAATGTTAAATTAAAACATGTATGTATAGAAGTATCCTTGGTATGTATTCAGTTCAGTTCAGTTGCTCAGTCGTATCCAACTCTTTGCGACCCCATGAATCGCAGCACGCCAGGCCTCCTTGTCCATCACCAACTCCCAGAGTTCACTCATTCTCACATCCATCAAGTCAGTGATACCATCCAGCCATCTCATCCTCGGTCATCCCCTTCTTCTCCTGCCCCCAATTCCTTCCAGCATCAGAGTCATTTCCAATGAGTCAACTCTTCGCATGAGGTGGCCAAATTACTGGAGTTTCGGCTTTAGCATCATTCTTTCCGAAGAAATCCCAGGGTTGATCTCCTTCAGAATGGGCTGGTTGGATCTCCTTGCAGTCCAAGGGACTCTCAAGAGTCTTCTCCAGCACCACAGTTCAAAAACATCAATTCTTCGGTGCTCAGCCTTCTTCACAGTCCAACTGTCACATCCATACATGAGCACTGGAAAAACCATAGCCTTGACTAGATGTACCTTAGTCGGCAAAGTAATGTCTCTGCTTTTGAATATGCTATCTAGGTTGGTCATAACTTTTCTTCCAAGGAGTAAGCATCTTTTAATTTCATGGCTGCAATCACCATCTGCAGTGATTTTGGAGCCCCCCAAAATAAAGTCTGACACTGTTTCCACTGTTTCTCCATCTATTTTCCATGGAGTGATGGGACCAGATGCCATGATCTTCGTTTTCTGAATACTGAGCTTTAAGCCAATTTTTTCACTCTCCTCTTTTACTTTCATCAAGAGGCTTTTTAGTTCCTCTGCTACAAGATTAGTGTCTTCTGCATATCTGAGGTTATTGATATTTCTCCTGGCAATCTTGATTCCAGCTTGTGTTTCTTCCAACCCAGCATTTCTCATGATGTACTCTGCATAGAAGTTAAATAAGCAGGGTGACAACGTACAGCCTTGATGTATTCCTTTTCCTATTTGGAGCCAGTCTGTTGTTCCATGTCCAGTTCTAACTGTTACTTCCTGACCTGTGTATAGGTTTCTCAAGAGGCAGGTCAGGTGGTCTGGTATTCCCATCTCTTTCAGAATTTTCTACAGTTTATTGTGATCCACACAATCAAAGGCTTTGACATAATCAATAAAGCAAAAATAGATGTTTTTCTGGAACTCTCTTGCTTTTTCCATGATCCAGTGGATGTTGGCAAGTTGATCTCTGGTTCCTCTGCCTTTTCTAAAACCAGCTTGAACATCAGGAAGTTCACAGTTCACGTTTTGCTGAAGCCTGGCTTGGAGAATTTTGAGCATTACTTTACTAGCATGTGAGATGAGAGCAATTGTGCGGTAGTCTGAGCGTTCTTTGGCAGTGCCTTTCTTTGGATTGATATGTAGCAGATGTTCAATAAATTTAGTCTCTCCCTTAACCCTATAGAATTTTTTAGGAACCTTAATATACATTTCAAATATTTATGCCTTCTTAAAGCAAAACATAGGGAAGCCAACAAAAATAACAAAATAAGTAAAAAACCAAACTTGGGTGGCAGTAAACGCCCAGGAACATTTATTTTTTGATCTTTCTTTTACTTTTTCACCTGGAAGTGACAGGTTGTTATTCTAATGTTGCACTTGTTCGTTACTTAAAATTTTAATGAGAATAAGAAAGTTACCTTTTATTTTTGGTTCTCTTTTGACATGTTTCCATGGGTCTTTAGATTAAAGTAACAGTCTTATAGCTAGAATGGGCCTGCAAATGACATGATCTCCCTCCTTGGCTTATTTTGTGATCTTAGACATATCCATTACCTCTTCCCTGACTGAGATTCTCCCATAAATTGCAAGACTGAAAATTTATGGGCATGTAATAGAAGCAGTCGAAATACTGGGTATAAAAATTCCTTGGAAAGATTATTCTGTACAATCATACGTTGGGCAAGGACTCAGACACCTTCTGATCTGTACCAAACACACACATATTTGGAGAGTGAGTTTGTTATCTCCATTCTGAGTGCTAAGTTGAGAGAGGCAGAGGTGTGAGGAGGAAAGCAGAAACATTAGACTGTTGTGGGAGAGGGAAAGAGAGGCAGCTTTTCAGGCCAGCAATTCTCTATGCTCTGGAGCTGCAGTCGGCCCCAAACTGAGGGCACGGCAGCCATCGCTAAGCCTCCTGCCTTTCTTCTGCCCCACTTCTTCTCCAGTGGCCTTGCCAGGGCCTTTGGGAGAAGTTGGTGCTTTCCTGACACATGAGCCAGACACTTGAACCCAACACTCCTCCCATCCCACCCTAGAGTGCTCCTCTCACTCTTCATAGATTTGAACTTGAACTCCGTGACCCCCTGAAGCAATAGTAAAATCACACTGTCTGTGTGCTCAGGGGCACTTCTGTGGCAAGAAAGTCAATTTTTTCTTCATATGACCCCAAATTAGAGAGCTTATGGCTCCAGATTTTTGCTGGGTGACTCTAACTCCCAGAGTTTTAACCACCATCCTTAGCTCCACTCTCAGATACTGCCCAAGTATCTCCATCTACACCTCAGACTCAGTGTGGCTGCTGCGTACATGCCCTGTGCTCCTTGTCCCATACAAGCTCTTACTTCCTGGTACCATATCGTCCATCCTTCTGCACCACCCTCCTCACTCAGGCATCTGATTAGTCACTCGTCCCAACAGTTCTTTCTCTGGAGTTTTCCTTGAGCTGGTCGCTTTCTCTCTGCCTTGAACACCATTTCTCCAGGGTAGACCTTCACCACCTCTTACCCTGACAGATACACAGCTTCCCTCCTGACCTCTCTACTGCCCTAAGTCTGTCCTCCCTGCTACAGCCGACTCTACCATCCAAGACATGGCCTGACCACGTTCACACGGCATCCTGGGGCTCCATGGACAAAGGTCCACTTTAGTCCTAGAAAAGTGAGCAAGACCAGCCCCCCTGCCTGCTTCTTCAGCTGCCGTGCTTCCCATGTCCCCAGCTGTGTGTCATACTCAAGTCAGACTGCACCACTCGCTGTGACCCCTGTGCACCAAGCATTTACGGGCATGCAACAGAAGCAGTAGAAATACTGGATATAAAACCTCCTTGGAAAAATTATTCTATACCATCATAAGCTGGGCAAGGACTGGGCAAGGACTCAGACACCTTCTGATTCCCCCAACACACACGTGTTTGGAGGATGTTTGTCATCCCCCTTGTGAGTGCTAAGTGGAGAGAGCAAGAGATGTGAGGAGGGAGGCAAAAAAAATCAGGCTGTTGGGGACTGCTTCCTCATGTCTTTTAGAACACTGTCTTCTTCCGTTGGAATTTCCTCTTGCCTTCTGTTCTTCATTCAGGCATCTGTTCTTTCCTGTCGGCTTCTCTCTGCCCAGACAAACCATATATCTCTGTGCTGTCAGAACCCTCTTAGGCACCAGTATTAGCTAGATCAACCCTAGTGTATACAGGAGGTTATCTTGTTGCATGCTTGTGCTCCCCATGAGACCATAAGCTCCTCAAAATCTCATCCAACTTGAGCCCAGTGCCCATCACATGGCCTGCCCCTTCCCTGCTCCTCCATAGTGCCTATTGGATTGAAGTTAGTTAAATACAAAGAAGGTAATTGGGCTTGTAAGTGATCATATTTCCGGACTCAGCAGTGCAGAAAAGTGAAAGCTAAAACAGTCGCCTAGTTATAATTTTTCTTCACTTACTCATATTTTAAGTGACCTGAAAGTTGCTTATTTTCCATTTTCCTATATCTTACTGCTGCTGCTAAGTCACTTCAGTCGTGTCCGACTCTGTGTGACCCCATAGACGGCAGCCCACCAGGCTCCCCCGCCCCTGGGATTCTCCAGGCAAGAACAGTGGAGTGGGTTGCCATGTCCTTCTCCAATGCATAAAAGTGAAAAGTGAAAGTGAAGTCGGTCAGTCGTGCCTGACCCTCAGTGACCCCATGTACTGCAGCCTACCAGGCTCCTCCACCCATGGGATTTTCCAGGCAGGAGTGCTGGAGTGGGGTGCCATTGCCTTCTCCGTCCTATATCAATACCTTCACTAATATCTGCCACACATGTTAATAGGAAATGAAGAGCTATCATTAAATTTTAAAAAAGTGCTATCTATTATAAAAAAAAAAGCCTCGTTGAGAAGCAGCAATCACACACATTTCTAAGTAACCAGTGCCATTTCACGACATTCCTGAGGCCACAGTTTGTCCCATGGCACTTTATACTCTCTGTCAGAACCTGCTCACATAATTGGTAACAGTCCTCCGGAAATGATGGTCCACATTCATCTGTATATGCCAAGTGCTAGTGTCAAAGCAGAATTCTAAGTTGGCAGATGGAGAATCCAGAGCTGCTCTGTGATAAGCACTCGGAAACCACTGTGGCCAAGGCATTGGTGGCCCCGGAAAAGACCCACCATAGACAGAGGCGTCCCAATAATCGATAAGTTTTCAGAGAGTCTCTGAGCCCCAAGATGAATGTGGAATTCTGTAATCTGGGCCATTTCACAGGAGAAGATGCCCACAGCTTCTATCACGTGCTCAAAGGGGTCTCTGAGACCCCAAAGTTCATGGAGAATTTAAGAAAACTGTAGACTCTTTTTCCTGTGATAACTTGTTCTGTTTACGCGTATTAATTCTGGGTGGTGGTGGTGGCGAGTGGGTGGGGGATACCAAGTTGAAGCAATCTGTTCTTCATTGACCAACTTACGGCTCATAAATGAGTAATCAACATAATCTAAATACTCTAAAATGAAATATTCTTTTGGGCTCAACAAAATGCTTATTAGGTTGAAACCAATCAGTAGGAAATGACTGGTGTTTGTTAGTGTTTGAGAGGAGAGACCAGATTCTTTGCACATTAGCATTCCAGTTGGTGCCAACATAAACCTCCAGACCTCCAAGTCACAGAATGTGTTATTGTTTTCATATGAGTGAATCTGGGACCGTGTGTGAGATCTGTTTCCATCACTGACTTGAAAAATGGAGCTCCCTGTTTCCACAGAGCCTGGTGACAGACGTAACAAAACAGTCCTTCTGAAGGTTGAAGAACATTCTTCCTCTCGCTGCTGTTGTCCTGGCTATTGTTTGCATTTAATCATGGAGCTGAGAGAGGACAAATAGCGCAGACTCTGATCTGATGCCATGTAAGTGGAAAGGCTTGGCTCGTGGAATGCAGCCCACACAGCAAGGGGCCCTTCCTGCTTGTGGAGGAAGCTCCCCCAGGAAGGACATTGATGGCTTAGCCCAGTCGCATTTTTCTGAGAATGCTGTAAAATATTATTTTCTAGTGTACTGCTTCTTATATAACACCAATTTGCCAGGACCTCATAGGCTAGGAAATGTATTTCCTAGGCTTTCCTAGGCTAAGGAAAATAATGCCAGGGACGCTCCATACACCATGGCACTTGCTGAAATGGGTCTGAGAGGAAGATGGCCAAACCTGGAGCTGTTTGTTTGCTGCCACCTTTGTAAATGTGGTGCTAAGATTCAAGCAGGGAAGTTCAATAAATCAGTGTCTGAACCCCAGTGACGCTAACTGTGTCCCTGGGGATATTACCTGATCTCCTTCAGTCTTAGTTTTATAACTTCTAAAATGGTCTGGCCATTATATCTGTCTCATAGAATTGGGGTGAAGATTAAATTCTCAAAAGACATATTGAGGTGACATCAGCAACAATGGAATAATAAGTAAGTCTTGGATTTCCAAAATTTATCTCCTCCACAAAAGCAAAGAGAAAATGGACAAAAACTAGTCAGAATCAATTTTTTTTTTGGAACTTGGAAATGAATCAAAGGGTTGCAACAATCCAAGGAGCATTTATTGAAGAATTGTAATTATACCTCAGAAAGGACAGTCCATCCCACACACCTTGAAAATCCACAGCCCACTAGAACGGTGAAAGCCAGCAGCCAGGCAGAAACTTACGGGGGAAATGTGGCGCTGAAATTCCTTCAAACCTTATTCTCTTCTTTGTTATACATGACGTTTCCTTGAAGATTTCACTTGGGAGGTTGTCTGTTTTTAACCTGACTTGCTGCTTGCCATATAAAAAACCTTTTCCCAGGGGACAATTGTATAAAAGAAATTCATCCTAACTGTCTGAAGAATTGGATAACAGAGAAAATGATAGAATCTATGTCTCAAATACTGATAGTGGTACAGTAAATTGGTACAACCACTTTAGAAAACTATTTGGGTGTATCTATTAAAGTTGATTGCAATTCCGTTCCTAAGTATACATCCAATGAATACATATATTCACACAAACACATGTTCTTGAATATGCATAGCAGCAGCAATTAATAGTAACTCCCTAAAGAGAACTCTACAAATTCCCATCAAAAGTAGAATCCATAAGTAATTTGTAATGTGTTCATACACTGAAATATTCCACAACAATGAGAATGAGCACGCTCAATACAATAAATTGGATATATCATAGACATGATGTTGCCTAAGAGAAGCTAGACACAAAAGACTTTATACTGTATGATGTCATTTACATAAAATTTTAAACAAGCAAAACCATTCTATGTTTCTAGAAGTCATAATAATGCAATTGGAAGAAATGCGGAGGAAAAGGGAAAAAAAGGAATTCTGGCAGTACCAAAATATTCTATGTAATTCCTGAAAATACATCAAGCTATATGCACGTGATGTATGTACTTTTCTGTATGTATGTAATGCATATGCACTCCATTCAAAGATTTTTTGATACAAAGAAAAAGACAAATGAATGAATGTCTGTAGTTCCACTAATGCATTAACCCAAATGTTTTGGTTATGTTTAAGTTATGTCTTCCTGTTCATTGTTTATGCACAGTTGAGTACATATATTCTATTTCTAGCAAAAATTGAATTGTACTATATTCCCTACTTTATAATCTGACTTTTTCATAATAATATGTTACAGCCATCTTCCAATGTCAATATGTAAATTATTGCTGGAACATATCCAGTTTTACTTAGCCAGTCCCCTATTGTTGGGCATGATGGTTGTTTCTAGACCTGAACTTTTAGATGAATTGTTAAATCACCAATGAGTCATCATACTCATCTCTATTTTTTTAACATAAGAGTAGAATTATAGGTGAAAAAAAGTGCAATTTTGAACTTTAATAAGTGCCTTTATTACATGTTTAAAATCATCCTCCAAAAATTACTGAAACTATACTCCAATCAAATTTTATGGAAGGACTCATTCCCTTGCCAAGAATGAGGTTTATGATTCTTATTCATATTTCCCATTTTACTGGGCCAAAGAAATTATATCTTGATTTATTATTTTTGTAATTTTTATTTCTGCCAGAATTGAACATTGTTCACATATGTGCTTCAGCCATTTATATTTCTTCTTTTGTGAACTGCATGTTGTGTACCTTACATGTTTAGAATATCAACCCTTTGTCCACTTCGTATTTCAAATGTTATTTCTCAGTTTGTTGCTTGTTTATTGGTTTCTTTATACCACTGGGGGGTATAAGTCAAGTCTTTCATGATTTTCCTATAAATTGTATATTTAATATTTTCTTCCTATTGGATTTTTTTCCACATTTCATCTGTCGAGAGTTTATCTTGGTATATGAAGTAAGACAGGAATGTGACTTTTGTTTTCCAGTAAATAACCATGTCTCTTCACTTACTGAACAATTCTTTCTAGGGCTGGCATATTGAATTTGCTTTTTTTCAGGGACTGAGGAAGTGAAAGTTTAAGATAAGGTTTTAGCAGACCGTAAAAGTCAAGGAAGTAGTTCTCTCTGAAGATTTAATATTTTATGTAACATACCTGAAATAAAATTTTGTGTACAGCATTCCAGGTCGATTACTAATTCCTTAGTCTCTTTTGTCTTTATCTGTTTCAAGGATATTAACTCTTTGCTTTCCAATATATACATCAAACTGTGTTTTTGCTGGTCTCTGTCTTCCTGCTTGAGAAATAATAAACTATCAGCAACATTCCTAGGATATTAGTATAGGTAAATTTGAACACGTCAAAGCAAACATAGGAAGTCCTGTTTATTTCATTCACAAGTGGAATGCCAGCCATATGTAAGGTTCTTCAGAATGTATATGAAGTACTTACAACAGATTACACAAACTACTTAAAACTCATGACTAATTACCCCATGGCAAAATGAGTATGTTGACCATCAGGTATTCATCAGACCTAGGAGTACACTGTTTAAGCACAATCCTGAAAGTGATTGTGATTATTCTGTGCATAACTTTCTTATTTGTTGCTCATGAAGCATATTCAACAGCTCTTTGTTCAAATTAATCAACCACTGGTCTAGGCTCAGCCTCTTTATTGTTAACTTGCTAATGGAAAAGGAGGGAGAAGAGGAAAGGGAAGAATAAGGAGGAGAGGGAAAGGAAGTGGGGGAAGGAAAAAGAAAAGGGGAAAAAAAGAAAACTTCAAACTAGGTAAGTATAGAAGGTGATTTATCTGCACATAGATGAAAAGTTCATCTTGGTCAGACCCATGCATTCACGTAAGACCCAGAATCTATTTCTTTATAGGTTTTAGCCCTGTTTAGCCTTTGTCTTTACTTTCAGACAAGACTTCACCAAATGGTAGCAAAGATGGTATCAGTTGCTCTAGGATTTTAGCCTCCTAGGTTAGCAATCTCCTCAGGAGACAAGAGCTCCCCTCTCCCATTAGTTCTGGCAAATGCCCTATGTATGGTTCTCATTGGCCCTTCAAAGATCCCATGCACTAGATAGCAATCCCATGCACATCCCTGAATCAATCACTATAGCTAGAAAAGAGATGGGTGCACCCAGAGGCCAGGTGTGTGTTGTGTGCTCATGTCAAGGAATGAGAGTGGAATGATATTGATTCTGTTGACAGCTTTGTTATCAGGAGGAGGATGTTTGCAGGCAAACCAGGTACCTTAGAAAATCAAGAGCTGACTTGAGCAATCTTGCTCTTCTGTCCCCAAACTGCAGAGTACTGCCTATGGTAAAAATAAGAGGAGCTATCAGATAAAGAGACTTGAAAGAGACTTCTTTTTAGCACTCACTGTGAAAGACTAGAGACATGCCTTCTCCTCCTCCTTAGCTACTAACATTGGAAAACTTATAACATTGTTTCCTTGCATTTTGTTTTCCCATATGCCATTGACTGTCACATTTCACAAGTTAAGAAACATGTTATTTCTTTGTTTATTTTGTCAATCTTTGGTATTCTCTGGAGAGAAATTATGTGTCTCTGTTTCAGTGGAATAGATTTAATCTGATTGTCTTGTCTCTAGACTCACCTAACGCCTTGTCTTTCACAAAGTTTTTCCTTTTCCCTCACTTGGTGAAGAGATAAATCTATCCCAGATTCTGGAAAATACAGATTTCTAAGTAGATCATCACATTAAAGACTTGCCAGTGTAGAAGGAAGTTGCTCCAGAAATGTTATCTCTTTCTCTAATGTTTGGGAGTTGCTCAGTCAATATAATTATTCAAGAACTCTAAAGGAGCCATTGACCTTGTGCTTTGGATCTTTTCTATCACTATAGTCACACTTTGTCTGTACATCTCTTGTTAATTCTCTCACGTATTAAACACTCACCTTCTTAAACACAAATGCATACACACATTTACATACATACACACACATTTACACACATTCACACATACATACACACCTGTGGTTGAGGTTTAAGGAAAATCCTAGAATGTTTGTCTTTCCAAGTAATTTGCCTAATTTTATAAGTGGCTTCCGATCAATCACGGGGATAATTGAGGGTCATCCTGGTTATGTTACTGAAGAGGAAGGCAGTGGACCAGCTGTGTGCTTTACTAAATGTATCCCTGATATGTTTTTATAAAGTCATTTGCTTCCTATCACTTAAAGTATAGGAAGTTTAGCTGCTCTCCTGCTGCTGCTGCTGCTAAGTCACTTCAGTC